>CM022771.1:13424499-13624499 GCA_012411365.1 Ameiurus melas | reverse complement strand
GACCTGAGAAACTTTTAATAATGTTCAAGAAAGCTTAACTCCTGGTCAATTTATAATTGTCTGATGAATTTAAATAAGTGTGTTAGGTGCGTGTGTGAAATTGTGAATTAGGTGTAAGCAGAGAAACACAAACATTAAACGGGCAGTGTTAATGAGTTGTTGTTATCAAATCAGAACCCCATTCATGTTTGACTTGCCACATTATGAATTACACCAGATCAAAAACCACGGTGAGCTATCAGTTGTAGCACAATGCTATCATTATTCATTTAATATACTATTTGACTTTGTAAACAATATTGTTTCACTAATGGACTTTATTGTTTTTGTTCTTTATTTATTTATTGTGCACATATAAGGGGTTATATAATTAAAACTCTGTTAAAGAAAAAGTTCAACATGTCACTTATACTGTAAATAAGACTTTTTCCAAGGCTATATTAAAGAAATGTACGTATATTGATGATACTAGTTAAACATTCCTGAAGCCAATGATGGACATGACCTCTGCTCTAAAGATAAACTCCATTTGACAAATGATGTCACAGTGCATTAAACCAATGACTATAAATGTGGACATCATAACGGGTTCAAAAGTGAGCCCATAACGTCCATGAAGCCCTCTAGTAGCTGGTTGCAGTACAATTTTTAACCCTGCCCATTCTCATGTTAGTGAATCAGAAATGACTCAAACTTACATTTTAATCTTCACGAATTACTTTTGTGAATAGTGTTCTGTCATTCCGTCCTCTTCAAACAAATTCCACCAACAGAATGACCAGAGCATAAAAAATGTTTATAGCAATTTTTTATTAATTACTTTTATGCAGACAAAAATGCACATTGTTTTGCACTGTTTATAATTCAGAAATAAAATTTAAAATTTTGTTCAAAATATTCATAATATTTTTAACAAAATCTTTTGAGAATTGTAGAGTAGCCCTAAGCAGCCAAGCCTTAATATTTTTTCTTTCTTTCTCGTGATCATGACTTAATTTATTCATGATTTCATCATAAGTAGTTTTCTTGTAATGGCGACTTAATTTTGTTATGTGGAGATCATAAGAAAATTAAATCATGATCATGAGAAAAGTAAATCTTTGTCACAAGAGAACAAGTAAGAATAATTATTTATGCATGGCTTCCATGAAGTCGAACTGAAACAGTTGTGAAGACATGTGAAGCAGAAGCTCTGCAAATCTGCAAATATTGATATAGCTGGTGGTCTGCATCATATCTGTCAACGTAAATATGCCTCGCTCATTTGCTCCATTTCTGCTCTTATTCTGCATAATTTTTGGTGATACAACTGAACTGTAGATTGGATGCTCACCATCCCAACTCAGGGCTTTGAAGTGCCGTCCGCATCTTGATTCTGTGACATACGAGTACTATCAGAGGCTTGGAATTACTCGTCATCTGCGATACACATGCCACTCATCCAGAGTATTCCTGAACAGTCACTGCTCAATTCCTGGAACTATCCCATGCATCTGGTCTAACAACAGGGCGCAGCATAAGTCCAAGTCCCCAACTATTGACTGTAGCACGCGCCAGCATTTTGCTCTTCTTAACTGCTGTTCCATTTCTGACAACGCCTCATACCTCAATAAAATGTTCACAGACAAAAACCTTTATGTTACTACTCATTGAAACCTGACAAGTATCCAGTGATTACTTGCAACTGAACCTACTTCCACAAGATGGATATAGACACCTGTCCAGACCATGGCTACATGGCAAGGGGGGTGGACTTGCTGTTATCTTTTGAAATGATTTGCGTCACGCCCAACTTGATTTTCACAACACTAATACATTTGAAGATATGGTACTGAAGACTGATTTTCATTGTCTTCTCACAATTATTCTACTTTACCATCCTTCTAAGGCTCCATCTGACTTTTTTACAAACTCAGTGAACTGCTAACTCTGCACTTCGTCATCACAGGGTGGGGGGCAGTGATGGCTTGGTGGGGGCAGTGGTGGCTTGGTGGCGGGCAGTGGTGGCTTGGTGGGGGGCAGTGGTGGCTTGGTGGTTAAGGCTCTGGGTTACTGATCGGAAGGTTGGGGGATCAATTCAATTCAATTTTATTTGTATAGCGCTTTTTACAATAGACATTGTCTCAAACCAGCTTTACAGAAACATCAACATGGTATACAGATATTAAAGGTGTGAATTTATCCCAACTGAGCAAGCCACTGAGTGGCGACGGTGGCAAGGAAAAACTCCATAAGATGTGTTACGAGGAAGAAACCTTGAGATTAACCAGACTCAGAAGGGATCCTATCCTCATCTGAGTAACAACAGATAGTGTGAAAAAGTTCATTATGGATATATATGAAGTATGTATGGCCTTAGGAGCAGCCGTGGTCCCAGCAGTCTGGAATTGGAGATTTGGAGAATTGGAGGTTGGAGATGGAGAATTGGAGATTGCCTCCATCCAGAGGCAGAAAGTATCTGGATCTCTAGTATCTCCATAAATTTGTGTGGGGCTCAGCAAAAGGAGAGAGCGAGAAAAGATTATGAAGATGATGAACTGGCCATGCATGCCTTCAGACCTAAACCCTATTGAGCATCTGTGGGGCATACTCAAATGAAAGGTGGATGATCACAAGGTCTCTAACATCCACCAGCTTTGTTATGTCGTCATAAAGGAGTGGAAGAGGACTTCAGTGGAAACCTGTGAAGCTCTGGTGAACTCCATGCCCAAGAGGGTTAAGCGAAGTAGCAAAATAGAATTTAGTCAGGATAGGCTTGAGTAAACAAATACGTTTTAAGCCTAGACTTAAACACTGAGACTGTGTCTGAGTACCAAACACTAATTGGAAGACTGTTCCATAACTGTGGGGCTCTATAACCAAAGGCTCTACCCCCTGCTGTAGCCTTCACTATTTGAGGTAAAGCCCGAACCTGTGGGTTTGCAGACACATCTTCCTCTTGGACTGATCTTTGTTGGTTGACTACTCCTAGGGAGGGTAATAATGATCTTGAAGTTCCTCAATTTGTACACAACCTGCCTGACTATGGATTAGTGGTTTCCAAACTTTTTTGTAACCTGTTCCAGCCTGATGAGCTTGATCACTTTCTGATCTTTTTTCGTCCTCAGAAATCTTCTTTTGTTTATGTCATGTAACACTTCCACAAACATGATGTGAAGATCAGACTTTGATTGATCCCTGTTTTTTTTTATTTTTATTTTTTTAAATAAAACAGGGTGCTCACTCACACCTGATTATCATCCCATTAATTGAAAACACCACATTCTAATTTCACCTTCAAATGAACTACTAATCGTAGAGGTTCACTTACTCATGTACCACTCATGTAATATTGGATCATTTTCCTCAATAAATAAATGCCCAAATATATTATTTTTTCATTTTAATTAGGTTCTCTTTGTTTTCTTTTACAACTTTTGAAAATCTCATGATGTTTAGGTCATGTTTATGCAGATGTGTAGAAAATTCAAACTTTCCAACAACACTAAATTTATTTAAAGAAAACGACAATAATATAGTATGCAAATACAAAGTATGAATCATTAACTGCCATGATAAAGGCAAATTTATAGAGTATGCAAGATCACAATCTTTACTGGTTTACTCTCTCCCTTCTTCTAACGGATTTAGTAACACAATAGGGGTCATTTGTAAATCAGTTTGTAAAGTTGTGTATAAATGTTTGTGCAAGCGGAAACTAACTAAAATTTCAGAAATGCTGATTTTCCTTGTACTTGCATGTGTATGTTAGATCACTTGTAAAGTGCAAATTATGTTTCCAAAACAACTCATTTGCATTTATTGATGCCCACAAAAATCCATAGAAGTTCAAATGCTCAGACGGCTGTAGGCACAACATTATTTTATACTAATAAAATTATTTTGCAATATATAGTATTAATGATAGTGATTAATAAATCTAACTAAATCTTCCATCAGCTAAGCCATTTGTTTATGACTTGTGACTATGCATGAAAAGAACAGTCCATAGTCTACTTATTCAGCAGTATTTCTTTTGTCATAATTGAATAATTTGATTTATTTCTCTTAATTTATGGGTTTGTGTTGGTTCACCTTCTTTTTCATATTATTTAATTAATGCCAATAATAGAAAATGACAAAATATTCTCAGTGGTATTCTTTTGTCCCTGACCTAGTGAACTGGCATGAGGATGTGTTTTTGATAGACTACAAAGCACTTCTAAAAGTTGCAGTGGATAAGGGCATCTGCTAAATGATGTAAATTTAATGGAAACAAGTAATTTAAACTCGACTGTATACTACATATATAAACGTGCCGTAATCCATGCAAATTATAATATACTGCTCAAAAACATAAAGGGAACACTTAAACAGCACAATGTAACTCCAAGTGTTCCCTTTATTTTTTTGAGCAGTATATTTGAAGTTGATCAAGTCAAGGTTTACATGAGTTTTCTTATGCATAAATTTATACCCACTCAGAAACATGATTAGGAAATGAATGTATTTCCAAAATTTCACTTTTGGTGCATGCTGGCCTGGTGTCTCTTTGATCAAGTTCTTTTTGTTAAGCTACTCACCATGACCATGCTAACTGCACAAACAAATGTATTGAACGCAAACTGCTGAAAATGCTAGTCCATGCAGTCTCAAGCATGGTCTCTCAGGCATAAAGAGTATAAGTGACCAGTCACTTCAGTTTCTGTTGCTGGAATAAAGATGGTAGCTGACATATTCCTAAATTAAAACAAATACATGGAGACCCCTATTAACTGATGCACAATTCTCTCTCTTTCTCTCTCTCTCCCACAGTCTCAGTATGTGTTCCTGCACCAGTGCATCATGAATTATCTGCAGCCCAAAGAGGACTCCATTCCTGAGCCTATATATGAAAATTCTGATATGATCTACGCTAATGCACTGGTTCTAAGAGAGTATAAGGCAGCCAACCCAGGAGTCTGAACACACACATGCATGTTCAGCCACCCCCCACCCACCCACCCCCAGTTCCAGCCCCAGTGCACACTGTAGTCTTGGGTTCTATGACAGTCCACACCAAAATACATATTTATGTTCATTTTTCTAAGTATTAATCTCTATTTTCATTCAAATGAAAATTGTCACATATGCTGTATCTTTCATTCAAATGTAATTTAATGGAGAATTATAGATTTTGAGTGTGCATAATTATGTTCATACTGTTCTCCATAGTCATATTCTGTTAAAAAATTTGTACCATTGCAATTTTGGAATTCAGCACAGAATTCAGCACAGAATTACATCATAAATAGGAATGGGGTGCTTGTGCTTTGGAGAAAGATCATAATTACAGTAGCTGCATAGCAATTGAAATGGATCATTTGTCCATAGAGAAGGTTTTGTGCAGGCAAAACCATAGAAGCTACAGACATGAAACTTGATCATTAATGTAGCACATGGTAAAAATCAGGCAACACGCAACAACCATGTGGAATATCATAGAAACACCAGAAGAACCAACTGGAATAGCAAAGTAACATAGCAACACCATTGCAACAATCTCTAATATACTGTAAAAGCAGACATAGCAATGCTGTATGAAATAACTGAGATATCATAGCAACCACCTAGCATCACCTAAGCACCCAACTGAGTTAGCATAGCAATCACATATCAATACTCAGCAACCACCTGGGATATCTAGCAACCAAAGGTTAATGGGCTAGCATAGCAATGTTTTAACAATTTAGTATTTTAAATTGTTAATCCTTTAATCTTTAAACATGTTGACATTTTAATGTTTGAAATTTTAAACATAATGTTTCAAACTTTGCTTTAAACATAATTTTTAATTTTTTTTAACTATTAACCATTATGAGCTTTTAGCCTTTTAACATTCACTCGCTTAATTGTTAAACTTTTTACAGTGACAACACTGTCATTTTACTCTTAGCTCTGTCAAGCTACAATAAAAGCTTTAACCTTCTAGTTTCTGATTTCTGCTTAATCGGAAATATATAGATCTGATTTACAGCTGAATAACTTGTATCATAATGTGGCATTACCAAGTGGAAGGATACGTTTATCCAAATTTAGCAAATCGAACAACGTCACCCTGGGGGAGAACCAGGGAAATACTCACAAACAAATGGCACAGTTTTACCTATCGAGGCAAAGAAAATAAGTGAGAAATGACTATGAATATATAAGTTACATTTTATTATGACACTCCTGCAAACACATACATATATAAAGTCACTCTCCCATGACACATAATAAGGATTTTAAAACTAAGCACTTCTCCATTCCCAGGCTTGGCAGGAACAAGGCAGGCCAGGTTGGGAGGTCATCCGAACCCACCTCAAGTCACACCAAAATCAAACACTACCTACACTATAAGGAAATTATTGTGTTGGCACACTGAGCATGCTGTGAAGCACACCACCGAATAAATGCAGCTAGCCTCCCCTGTACCACACCAAGACTCACTGACACCTGAAGAAGAGAAAGAAGACACCAGTTAATCCAAAATTACACAAACACTAAACAATAAAAAACAAATATTATAGACATCATGGTGTGGTGGCTATAACACCCAGGCCCACTGACACCACCACATAAAATAGAGGTAGTTAACAGCACCTAACCAGAACTATGGTAAACAGTACAAATGGAAGATATAGCCACTACAGCATGGAGATAATAAAGCATAACATACACCCTATTAATAATAATGGTTAGGTGCTTTAACATACACCCTATTAATAATAATGGTTAGGTGAAAAACACCAGAAACACCAGAAAAAACAGGTTTGAGGCTGGAAAACACTAATTTACCACTTAGCCTCTCACACTACATGTTGTTGCCAAACATAATCCAAAGCATACATCCAAAACTAAAGTTTATTTAATTATCCAATATTACATATCTGAGAGTAGCAAAAGTATGTGAACCTATAGGATTAGCAGTTAATTTGAATGTGAAATTATAGATGATTTCAATCAATGTGATGACAATCAGGTATGAATGAGCACCCTGTTTTATTTAAAGAACAGGGCTCTATCAAAGTCTGATCTTTACAAAAAGGTTATTATCATTGAGGAAAATTATGATGAAAACTATAGGTAAAAAAAACATTTTTGTGAACTGAAATAAAATAAATATGTAAGTTTCCAAATAAACGAAAACTAAATGCAACTATACCATCCAACTGCAATACGAACAAAAACTAAACAGAATTGCCTCACAAAACAATTAGTGCTGTTTGACTGGGAGAGCACAAGTAGCTTTGAAGTTGAAAAGAAGTGCTGCCTAGCAGACTATTTTGCATTGCTCGTATGGGATATTTTGATCAATCAATAACCATCAAAGTATATTTACTCATGTATAATGTATAAGATATTAAATAGTAATAATGTATGAATAATCAAAATAAACAACTGATCAATAGAATGAGTTAAACTAAATTAATCCACTACTGCTTATGGTTAAATGTATATTTACATTATAATTATATAAAAGTTTAAAAAGGTATATTCCAATGCTATTCAGTGCCTATGTTATTTTGTTATTCTACGTTAGTCTGTATCTGCCTGTGAGGAAATGTGAATTGAATGGAATTTATTTTAAAAAGAATAGACTGGTGGTACCAAGCCATCATTATACAGAAGTTAAAGTTGTGTAGGCTTTTTAATTAATGGTGGCGTGATGCCAAGGTCTGGCTAACAAAAAAAGGAAGGATCCGGTCAATGAGATCAGTGTTTATGTCATGTCATGGCAAACCATTGACTCCATTTCCCAGAATGCACCACGAACTACAAATATACACGAAGACAACGGCAACTCCCAAGCACACACATAGACACGTTCACCATCTCCAGAGTTCTAATGAGACCTCTGCTACCAATTACATTACTAATCATGCCACACTACTTAAAAGACTCATCTCAAGTAGATGGGGCAGTGGTGGCTTGGTTAAGGCTCTGGGTTACTGATCAGAAGGTCTGGGGTTCAAACCTCAGCACTGCCAAGCTACCATTGTTGGGCAAGGGGGAGAAAGGCAACCCTTAAGTCTCTCTGCTTCAGGGGTGCCCTTGGCTCTGACCCCATCTTCCTGACATACTGGGATATGCAAAGAAAAGATTTTCACTATATGTGATCAATATAGACTCATTAAAAATGTATTAAAAAGAGCACTGACAAGCTGACCCCTCACCCCTTCAACCTCTGTAGCAATGCTGGCAGCACTCATACGTCTATTCATTGAGGGAACCATGAATGCCAACATGTACTGTGACATACTGAAGCAGAGCATGATCAGTATGCAGTATTCCAGCATGATAACAACCTCAAACACACCTCCAAGATGACCACTGCCTTGCTAAAGAAGCTGAGGGTGAAGGTGATGGACTAACCAAGCATGTCTCCAGACCTAAACCCTATTGAACATCTGTGGGGTATCCTCAAATGGAAGTTGGAGGAGCACAAGGTCTCTAACTTCCACCAGCTCCGTGATGTCATCATGGAGGAGTGGAAGAGGACTCCAGTGGCAACCTGTAAAGATCTGGTGAACTCCATGCCCAAGAGGGTTAAGGCAGTGCTGGAAAATAATGGTGGCCACACAAAATATTGACACTTTTGGTCCAATTTGGACATTTTCACTTAGGGGTGTACTCACTTTTGTTGCCAGTGGTTTAGACATTAATGGCTGTGTGTTGAGTCATTTTGAGGGGACAGCAAACTTACACCGTTATACAAACTGTACACTCACTATTTTACATTGTAGCAAAGAGTCATTTCTTCAGTATTGTCACATGAAAAGATATAATCAAATATTTGCAAAAATGTGAGGGTTGTACTCACTTTTGTGAGATACTGTATGTCTGTGATATGAATCTCACGAGAAACTGGCTCATGCAGCAAGACAACTACACTAAGCACACAAGTTGTTCTTCCACAGAATAGTTAAAGAAGAATTAATTTAATGTTGTGGAATGACTAAGTCAATGACCAGAACTTAATCTAATACAGTAGGAATGTGTTGAAGTACCTGAAGCAAGAAGTTAATGTGAGGAAATCTACCAACATTGCAGAGTTGAAGCTGGTCTGTACAGAGAAATGGGCTAAAATCCATCAAAGCTGATGTGCAGGACTGATCAACACTTAATAGAAATATTTAGTTGCAGTTATTGCTGCACAAGGGGTTCACACCAGATACTGAAAGAAAAGGTTCACATACTTTTGCGAATCACATATGTAATATTGGTTAATTTTCCTCAATTAGTAAATTACAAAGTATAATATGTTTGTCAAATTTGTTTGTGTTCGCTTTATCTCCTTGTAGGGACTTGATGATGATGTTTTAGCTTATATTTATGCAAATATAGAAAATTTTAAACTGTTTGCAAACTTTCATGCACCACTGTAAATGTGTTCCACTAAACCTAAGACTAGGGTAACATAGATAAGCCTGTGTTAGAAGATTTGTAAGCAACATTCCCCAGTGTCCTGAGTTCCAGTCAGGTCAGGAGTTCCAGTGATGCTGTTCTTACCAGTCTCTGAAGGGTTGGAGGAAGGAAGAGGAAGAACAGCTTACAAACCGCAGCTGCATACCAAACAGTGATGCAGCTGGTCAGAATGCTCTCTATGGTGCAGCAGTAGAAGTTTGACATGATGTCAGATGAAATGCCAAACCTCTTAAGCCTCCTCAGAAAGTAGAGACCTTGACAGGCTGCTCTCACTACTGTGTCTGTGCGGAGGCTCCAGAAGAGATCCTTAGAGATGGTGACACCAAAGACACCAAGGAACCTGAAGCAGACCAGTGGATACCAAGGAACACCAAGGAACCTGTAACAAACTATTGCATTTGTCAGGAAATCTTGGATCATTTAGATAGATTTAAAGTTGTAGCACTCAGGATTGCAGTATGAAAAAAACAATACAATGTTTTGGGACATTCACCATGAGTGGAAAGAGAGAAAAGTTCTAATAATGTAGTATCTGGGTTGGTTCTTGATCCCAGAATACTTTGAGACAGGTATTCATTAGGTGACTGCACTAAGTGGTAATTTCTCTGGGTTCTGCCAACACTATCCATCCATCTACTATACCGCTTATCTTTTTTCAGGGTCACGAGGAACCTGGAGTCTATCCCAGGGAGCATCGGGCACAAGGCGGGATACACCCTGGACAGGGTGTGAATCCATCACAAGGCACAATCAAATACACATTCACACATTTTGGATACTTTGGACTCAGCCTACCATGCATGTATTCGGACTGGGGAGGAAACCCCCGCAGCACAGAGAGAACATGCAAACTCCGTACACACAGGGCCAGAATCCCCTGAAGGGTCACAGGGCACAATCACACACACATATACACACCCATTCATACCAATCAGCCTACCATGCATGTCTTTGGACTGGGGGAGGAAACCGGCGTACCCGCAACACGGGGAGAACATGCAACCTGGCGGGAATCGAACCCCAGACCCTGGAGGTGTGAGGCGAACGTGCTAAGTACTAAGCCACCGTGCGCCCCTCCTGCCAACATTAAGACATTTAAAATTAAAAGTACATGTTAATAAACTGTATCAGCCTATTTCTATGTTACAATAATTTTAAAGACTATATCAATAATAAATAAGTAAATAAACAATTGAATGATTAAATACATTGTATAATGTGCAAATATATACAAATAAGTTTTGCGAAAATGTTACACCACAGCCAACAGATGGCACTGTGTCACGGCTCCTGACTGGTCACGTGAGTTTGTTTTGGTTCGCTCGATTCCTGCTTGAGCATTAAGTTTAGTTTAAGTGTCTTTAATAAAGGTGTCCATGGTTCTGCTTTGATTATGTTCGCTATTTAAATCCCTTGGTTACTGAGCACTTAGCTCAGTATTATAGATTTGATAGGTGATATAGTTTGTATTGTTTGTTTCCATACCTTGATTCATGCTCTCATTTCATGCCACAATTCCAGTTTCTCGTTTTTCCTGTGAAGACCGCGTTTTCTTTGGTTATTGAGTTATGTGCATAATAAAGATTCGCTCCTGCACTTACTTCCTAACTCCCAAGTCACATACAGTCACATATATACATATATACACACACATACATACACACACACACACACACACATACATAAATACATACAGGTGTAGGTCGGGCCGCAACATACAATAAAAAAAAATAAAAATTAAAAGGGTTGGCGAGACCAAGATTTAATTTGCTTTGTTTTATTCTCCAAACCGAGCACCTTTTATGTATAGTGGTTTCACTCTTCAGAAGCCGGCCAGGACAAAATAATAAACAAAAATATCCTCTAACTTTACCAAATGAAAACTAACTAAACTAAAAGGAAAAAATACACCATCTTCCCTCACTCCCTAGCTAACCCAAAATCAGGAGAAAAGAAGAATCAACACAAATGGAGCCACGAGTGTATCATATGAATCGTAACGGGGCAGAGCATAAATGAAGTCAAATCAGGCTTAAGGTCATACACAGAAAGCACTTCTCACTATACACAAAACAATGGCAATGATTTGCCCTGGGATGGAGACTGACGAGGTTTAAGTACACGTCCAAAAAACGAGCAGCCAACCAATCCTATCGCACAAGGCCGAAGCAGGCGTGGACAATATGTGATCATCCAGTAGCAAGCTGGAACATAGGGCAGTGGGTGGGGCTTAGAGAAAGGGGAGGAGACAAAAGAAACCCATCCCACCACTGGCGTAGACACACAAATCTACACACAAATCTTGAATTTCCCCTTGGAGATCAATGAAGTCTATCTATCTATCTATCTATCTATCTATCTATCTATCTATCTATCTATCTATCTATCAAATGGCACATAGAGCAAACATAAATACATTGGATAACGTAACAATATAATATATATTATATATATAATAATAATAATAATAAATAAAAAATAAATAAATACAATTTAACAAACCTAAGTAATTGTTTTAAGAAACCTTTGCTTGTGATTGTCAAATTTTGCCACAAAAATAAAGAAATTCAACCTAGCTTCTAGCACCTTGTTCTTATTTTAAAAATAACAAAAAAAACTTTAGACAGACAGTAATTACTCAAAAAAATTAAGACACATTTCTTGAAAAGAACAAATGTCGCAGGTTTTCACGCTCACCATTATAAAAAGTATATCAGTTAAATCACAATATTTTGATAATAGTGTATTGCATGGGTAGATTTTGTGCAGGATTTTAAACTCCCTTAATTTAATTTGCTATGCAATACTTATATGGCAAGAACCAAGTTATTTAAATCTATCAATAAGACACATCTAATAAAAATGTCTCTATATATATATATGCTCAAAAAAATAAAGGGAACACTAAAATAACACATCCTAGATCTGAATGAATGCAATAATCTCATTAAATACTCCTTTATTTACATAGCTGAATGTGCTGACAACAAAATCACACAAAAATTATCAATGGAAATCAAATTTATCAACCCATGGAGGTCTGGATTTGGAGTCTCTCAAAATCAAAGTGGAAAACCACACTACAGGCCGATCCAACTTTGATGTAATGTCCTTAAAACAAGTCAAAATTAGGCTCAGTAGTGTGTGTGGCCTCCACGTGCCTGTATGACCTCCCCACAAGGCCTGGGCATGCTCCAGATGAGGTGGCGGATGGTCTCCTGAGGGATCTCCTCCCAGACCTGGAATAAAGCATCCGCCAACTCCTGGACAGTCTGTGGTGCAACGTGGCATTGGTGGATGGAGCAAGACATGATGTCCCAGATGTGCTCAATTGGATTCAGGTCTGGGGAATGGGCGGGCCAGTCCATAGCATCAATGCCTTCCTCTTGCAGGAACTGCTGACAAACTCCAGCCACATGAGGTCTAGCATTGTCTTGCATTAGGAGGAACCCAGGGCCAACTGCACCAGCATATGGTCTCACAAGGGGTCTGAGGATCTCATCTCGGTACCTAATGGCAGTTAGGCTACCTCTGGTGAGCACATGGAGGGCTGTGCGGCCCCCCAAAGAAATGCCACCCCACACCATTACTGACCCACCGCCAAACCGGTCATGCTGGAGGATGTTGCAGGCAGCAGAACGTTCTCCACAGCATCTCCAGACTCTGTCAAGTAGGTCACACGTGCTCAGTGTGAACCTGCTTTCATCTGTGAAGAGCACAGGGCGCCAGTGGCGAATTTGCCAATCTTGGTGTTCTCTGGCAAATGCCAAACGTCCTGCACGGTGTTGGGCTGTAAGCACAACCCCCACCTGTGGACGTCGGGCCCTCATACCACCCTCATGTAGTCGGTTTCTGACAGTTTGAGCAGACACATGCACATTTGTGGCCTGTTGGAGGTCATTTTGCAGGGTTCTGGCATTGCTTCTCCTGCTCCGCCTTGCACAAAGGTAGCGGTCCTGCTGCTTGGTTGTTGCCCTCCTACGGCCTCCTCCACAACTCCTGATGTACTGGCCTGTCTCCTGGTAGCGCCTCCATGTTCTGGACACTACGCTGACAGACACAGCAAAGCTTCTTGCCACAGCTCGCATTGATGTGCCATCCTGGATAAGCTGCACTACCTGAGCCACTTGTGTGGGTTGTAGACTCCGTCTCATGCTACCACTAGAGTGACACCTCCAGCATTAAAAAAAACGTGAAAAAAAGTGAAAGCACCTCCAGCATGCATTACTTTTTATGGATACACACAAAGCAGTGAATTCTACAGTCCTATCAATCCCTGGTTGATTGGTAGAACCTGTCAGTCCCCAGGGATTGTTTCAAAATAGTATTGGGACAATAAGTGGTTCAATTACATTTTAGTGTTGGTGTGAAATTTAATTTGACTCTCTGAATTATCTTTTGTTTAATTTTATCCATCCCTGTGACACTTGAACTTGTCTACCACTCATGGGTTTTTGCAGATTATCATTTCATTTGTAAATAAATTTAAAATCCATCAATAAACAATCGTCAGCTCAGCTAAAGTGATATGTGAAAGCACGCGAATAACCAAATTTATCAATTTTTAAAAACATCTCATTTGAATATAATTTTTTATACATTTAACAAAAAATATATATATTATTATTTAAACATTTTAAAAACTTTCTTACAGACGCCCTGCAATTACACCACTGACCACTAGGGACCCACGGAAACATTGCACTAGACAGTGGAGTACATAGTCCATAGTGTAAATGTATAGTAAGACAATTGGGACACAGATTTAATATTTACTCTCCGAAGCATGTTTTTGCAACAGAAGTAACAATGAGTAAACGTGCCGTGCACAGACCAACTCTACCACCTGCGGCTGTGGCGGCTGTGGGTTGTCCACTAATCGTAGGGTTGGTGGTTCGATTCCCGGCCCGGGTGACTCCATATGCCGAAGTGTCCTTGGGCAAGACACTGAACCCCAAGTTGCTCCCGATGGCAAGCTAGCACCTTGCATGGCAGCTCTGCTACCATTGGTGTGTGTGTGTGTGAATGAGACACAGTGTAAAGCGCTTTGGATAAAAGCACATTTACCAACTATTCGATAATGAGATTCGTTGACAACGATTTTCATAAACAATTATTATCGATTTCATCGATTAGTTGTTGCAGCTCTAGATATATTTAAAGAAAGTGAACGTAATTTAAATGTGTCATATATATGAACGACCTGAGTAATTTCTGAGTGCGGTAAAGGTGATTAAGAGTAACACAATATAAATTAATAAGGGAAAAATGGTGCATGCACTTCTAACCTTTAAACCACAGATGTCCAAACTACGGCGTCCAGTTTTTATTGGCCCGCAGCAAATTCTGGAAATATAATTGAATATGGCCCGCACAAGGAGCTTGAGCTCAACACTGTTGCACTTCTCAGTTTCAACACTAGATGGAGCCAGCCACAGAAACGAAATTAAGCGAAGAAAAACTTTTACCGCGAGTCACCAGAAATGGCAGCACCAAAGAAACGCAAAATAGCAAGTGAGTGTAGAAGATTTCAAACACGGTGGGAAAATTAGTATTTCTTCAAATAAATCAACGGAAAGTGTGTCTGTTTGATTTGTAATGAAGATGTTGCTGTGATGAAAGAGTATAATGTCCGCCTGCTACACATCGTACATCGGTGCCGAACGAACACAGAAAGTCAGCCTAGCCTGCAAGCTCAACATCCATCCATCCATCTTCAACCGCTTATCCGTAATCGGGTCGCGGGGGTAGCAGTCCAGCAAGAGACCCCAAACTTCCCTTTCCTGAGCCACATTTACCAGCTCTGACTGGGGGATCCCGAGGCGTTCCCAGGCCAGTGTGGAAATATAATCTCTCCACCTAGTCCTGGGTCTTCCCCGAGGTCTCCTCCCAGCTGGACGTGCCTGGAACAACTCCCTAGGGAGACGCCCCGGGGGCATCCTTACCAGGTGCCCGAACCACCTCAACTCAAGCTCAACAGCAGGTTTTTTTTTCGTGCTAACAAAATACAGGAAAACGCCACAACAGTTAGTTATTAAGTCGCTAAACTTATTGCCCAGCACGGCAAACCGTTTTCAGACGGTGATTTCATAAAGCAGTGCCTCATCAAAGTCACAGAAATAATGTGCCCAGAAAAAGTGCCGGATTTCAACAATGTGAGCTTATCCAGAAATACAGTGGTGCGGAGAATTGAGGACTTGTCCGCTAACTTGAAACTTCAGCTGAGAGACAACGCTTGTGCTTTTGATTTTTACTCGAAAGCATGCGATGAGAGCACAGATGCCACAGACAATTGTAAAATTTTTTGCGGGGAGTAGATGATCATTTTTGCTGCACGGAGGAACTGCTTGATATGATGAGCCTAAAAGGCACAACGACGGGAAAATATATATTTTGAAGCTGTGTCAGAGACAGTTGAAAAGTTGGGGCTTAAATGGGACAAGCTCTGTGGAGTAACAACGGATGGAGCCATGACGGGCGAGCGCAAAGGAATGGCATCGTTAGTGTGCGCCACGGTAAAAGAGAGCGGAGGTGAGGCTGTTAGGATGCACTGTATAATCCACCAAGAAGCACTGTGTGCCAAGACTGTCCAGCTGGGCGATGTGATGAACACTGTTGTAAAAACTGTCAACATAATTCGAGCTAGAGGACTGTACCACAGAGAATTTCAGGCTTTCCTATCTGATGTGGATGCTGAATACGGGGATGTACTCTACCACTCTGATGTGCGCTGGCTCAGCCGCGGCTCTGTGCTGCAGCGGTTTTATTCGCTGAGATCAGAAATCGACCAGTTTTTAAAAGAGAAGGGCCGACCTCTTCATGAACTAAGTCACCCTCTGTGGCTGGCCGACCTGGCATTTTTAGTTGATCTTACGCATCATCTGAATACACTGAACAAAGGCAAAGAACAGCCGGTGCCACACCTGTATGCGCACGTGAAAGCCTTCTGCGTAAAGCTCCGCCTGTTTGAGACACTACGAGGCTTTAATGCTGCACACTTCCCTGCGCTGTCTGAAATCAAGTCTGCTTTTCCAAAGGCCGACCTTTCTGCTGAAAAGGAGAAATATGTGTCTGTGATTGCATCGCTCATGACAGAATTCAACCAGCGTTTCCAAGATTTTTCTGTCATTGAAAAACAAATCAAGCTGTTCTCGACCACCTTCCTGGTGGATGCAGAAGAAGTGGAAAGAGTCTGCAGTTAGAACTGATTGAAATGCAATGTGATGATTCTCTGAAGAGTCAACATCAGCTTCTCTCCCTCCCTGAATTCTATCTGAGTTTGGATAATGCCAAGTTTCCTCTGATGAGACGCCATGGAAAAAGAATGATGAGCCTGTTCGGCTCAACATACATATGTGAACAAACATTTTCTCTGTTAAATCAGAACAAAAGCAGACTGAGAACCAGAATGACTGATAGCCATCTCTGTGAAGTCCTTCGTGTCTAAACTACCAAACTTTCTCCTGACATGTCAGCCATCCTTCAATCCAAAGGACAGCATCACTGCTCCCACTGAGTGCAATGTTCTTCACATTATAGGTGAGTTAGAAATACACACAGTATTCATGTGTCAATATGTCACCTCTAGTGTGTGGCCCGGCCCTTTGTTTATTTTTCTGAATTTGTCCCTCACTAAAAAATGTTTGGACACCCCTTAAAGTTTAAACTAAACAGTATTGTTGTACACAGTAAAAACATACATACAGTAAATTCGATAGATTGTTTTGAATAAATATTAGTGGAACAACAGAGACTAGGGAAATGTAAAAACATAGAGATCTCAACCTCATATACTCTATTTTTTAGTTCTGTATTATTTGGATTATCACTCATTAGCACAGATGGGATATTAACATATTAGTTTTGTATACATCACAAATAGTTCTAGAGTAAAGGATTTTTTTTCCATTCACCAGAAGGATATTAAGAAAAGCAATTTAGGAAGGGAGAAGAATTAATCTTTGCTGCTTGGGGTTCTATTTTTGCAGACAACAAGCTAGAACTCTGACAGATTAACTAAACATGAGAGTAGAAGACACCTTTATGAGAGGTGCTATTCCTTTTATTGGAGAAGTACATTACACTAAGATTAAGGAAGTGAATGGATGTTACATTAAATCAAGTATTACAAGAAACTCAGTGAATTAGCGATCATCTGTGGAAAGAGCAATTAAATTTAATTTTATTTAATTTATTTATTTATTTAAACTTTACATAACCCGGATAGCCCCCCTGAGATTATAAAGAGTGTTGACAGACCAACACTCTGTTGTATGTAGCAATATTTCATGATCCACTGTCAAGATTTTCCCCTTTTAATAAAGGAACAACAAAAGCTGATTTCCAAATTTCCAATATAACACCAGTGTCTAATTCAAGATTAAAAAGATAAGTTATAGGAGACTAAATAATATCAGCTACTAATTTCAAAAACAGATTACATACAATCAAGGCCTGGGGATTTGTTTATATAGAGCACTTTGAGTGTTCTGTAAACATCAGAACTCTTAATATGCTCTTAAAAACTGGCTATCTGCATTAATAAAATCAGAGTTCAGTAAATCACCTGATAATTATTCACCTTTTTAATAATTTACTAGGCCTTGATGTGATGCATAAATTGAACATGTCACTCACATTTTATTATACGCTATGCAGTTGTGTGTTCCCAGTTGTCAGTCTCAAGTTTCCAAATCTGACAGCAAAATTGGCATCCCTCAACCTGAACTCGCTAATATACCTGGAACATCAAAGGCTACATAAGGTCAAAGCAGAAGTTAAATATAGTCATCCTGCTTTCGGTAAACAATACCCACTGTCCTCAGAAAAGGAGGAAGGGGTACGTCCAATTATTCTAGCATTATTACAGAACGGCGTGATTGTGGCAACAGTTCTGCTCTATAACACAACCAGTAACCAATGTTTAAGGCTAGAGGAAGAGGATGGCATTTTACAACAAAATTTGCTACATCAATGAACAAGTCCTCCCAGTATGAAATGCATATTGGTTGAACCATGTCTGTGCCATATCTGAGAGGTCGTTATAAAAGACCACAAATGGAGTAATTGTAGATGGAACTAAGAGCATATATGCAATAACTAACTGCTATGTATGAAGCTATCTATTGACATTAACAGAACGGGGGCCTGAGAGAGGAGACAGATGTTCCTTGACTCCTGGAGAACAGGTGTACCTACGGGTGTTCGAGCCCAGAAGGGAAGTGCCATACAAGGTTGGCCCCCTAAACCAGAATAGATCATCAGCAGGATGAAACAGATTCCAATTCCTCAAGGGAGGCTGAAGGAGTTTGATGAGCCATGCCCTGGGTGTTAGTGTTGGCCTAACCTCCTAACCTCTACATTGATCATTATTTAGTGTAAATGAAATGACTTAAAGTATAATCAATATGTATAACCAACATTTATAATCATTACATAAAAGCATAATCTAATAATCAATTTTAGTTAACAAACAATCTGTATAAATTTGCATTAGACATTCACTGAATACGGTTTTGTAAGTAAACAACCTTGAGGTCCAATACCAGTTAACGAGTTAGGATAGGGCCTCAAGAAGGGAAGCAGATATCAGCTAGGACGGCAGATAGAAGCAGACAGCTCATTGAGACATAAGAAGGGAGTTTTGGTCAGAGAAAAACAAAAATCAAACAGTATGTTTGATCGAAACCTTTATTTTTTAAAGAGACCTTGTCCTAATAAAACAAGTAACAACTAACTGTACATTCTCCACAAATGTAAGTTATCATATAGACATGAATAATTAATTGTGGTGAAGAAGATTGTACTGTTTTTAATGAGAAAAAGGTAAAACCCCGCCTAATTGGAGTGCCCTGTGGAGAAAGGTGTAATAAAGGCTGGGTATGTTTGCATAATTTATATTTTCACTTTATTGTTTCAATAAAGTTTGATTACTTTGTGGCATATACAAACTCTCTGTCTCTGAAGTTTTTGACTTAGGCTGGAAAGATTTTTTCCATGACACTAGATCTAATTACAAACAACTTCAACTTCAGTGTTAAGGAACGAAAATTTAATGAAATGTTTCGGTTTTATTTATTGCAAAAATAATAAAAGCAATAATTTTCATTGGCTATACTGACTATCATATTTTCCATGTACTTAGGTTAGAAAGAAAGGAGAGAAAGAAAGCAGAAGCTCTTTTTAATCTGTTCTTCATTCTCTTCTCTCTCTCTCTCTCTCTCTCTCTCACACACACACACTTATAGACTCAGGTAATTATCCTGAAGATATCTAGTATCCACTAACAAGGTACTCAGAAATGCATCTTCAAGCATAGCCTTTTCAGCTGTAGTTTATACGTCTGTGTCCATCTGTCTGAACATGCAAGATTGTTGTGCACAAGTATTTGCACAAACCTCTTCATACTTGCATATAATGTGTCCACTAGCCAACAAACATGCACCTAATGCTCATGTTAACTACCCCAACACTTTATAAATATGAAATAAAGCTAAACAATATATATTCTTATTAATATAATATTACCCTGTATATACAACATATAATTATGTATAAGCATTCATTTCATGCCCATATATATCTATAAACAGATTTATTTTTAAAAACACTACCAGCATTCGTGCTCAACGTGTGTATTCAGTGCCGAATGTAGTGTTACCTGCTGCCTCTGTCCTACAGGCTTACAACGAATGCAGTACTTTGAGCCATTTTCATAACGGAGCCACTCAAAGTCTTTCAACCACTTTCCAAAAACTGTATGGCTTCTTTTCCGCTGGTGGATCCACATTCACCACATGATTGTCATCATCTCCAGGAGTTACATTAGCTGTAATTTTAGGCAGATTACAAAAGAAATTTCTTTTCATCTTCTCTCTTCAGCGTGCTAGTTAGCTCCTTGTCACGTGACAATGGAGCGAAATGAAAGGGAGTCCGAGCCTGAATTTTTAATTTATTTTTTTTAAAGTGGGGGATTTATAGATTTTAATGAATCCTCCTTCAGAATCCTCCTTCATATATCTAGAATGACTGACAATTGTATATGTGTTTTGAACTCTGTAATATTAACGGACCTCCTGAATGCCCTGCCCCCTTCTCCAATCTCACATTAAGCAATCTATTGTCTTTTCTTGATTTTCCCACTTGAAAGATATGGCCTTCTCACTTTCTATCAAAGTAAATGGGGGATACATTGAGTTCATGAATGTGAAATAAACTCCATTAATGTATGTTTGACTTAGCTAGCATTAGACTATAGTGAACATCAGTTCATAAGATTTTTGATAAAACTGCACTTTTATGGTCAAAAGTAATAAATGCATGTGTCTGGGGGGTAAGAGTTTACAAATAATTTTAATGGTAATAACAACAAACAAGAACATTTATACTTTCCTGCATGTAAACATTTCTAGTGTCTACATCCAACTTTTCTAGTGTCTTAACTAAAACAGACAAACTGGTGGCTACTCTATAACCCTGTACACACCCACAACTATTTTTATTTTCGACAAGTTATCTGTGAAAGGACTATATCGACAGGACTATATATTATTGCTCCTCAGGTTGGCATTCTGCACTGCGGCTGATCAGTGGGAGTCAGACTACAGTTCCCATGTGCAATATCTTTCAAGATTCAAAAAAACTTCTCGTGTGAATTGTGATCACCATTTTGTTTGTGCCTCTTCTCAATGTCCTCAATGGTTTTAATTTCTTCTTGCTCCTCTTCATCCCCAGAATTCCCAAAACACATCTCTATCATGTCTTCTATTGCCTCTTCTGTGTCAACAAAGTCCTCCTGTTCCCCTTGCTTCATCTCTGGATCTGGGTGTAAATGCTCTAGAACCAGTTTACTGGGTAATGGCACTGAAAATTTTTTTGAAATGTTGTGGAGAACACAGCAAGCAGTGATGGTGCGAGCTACGGGCTTGAGATTATCAACCAGCACAGCTCCAAGATTGTGCAAGCACCGGAATCGGGTTTTCAAACAGCCTAAGACATGTTGAGTCGATTTCCAAACCTGAGAATGAGCTGTGTTGAAACGTCTGGCTGCATTGGTCTTGATCCGGGAACTTTCCACAGGGCTCAGCACATGTTTAGCTTTACACAGACCTTTACCACCTGTGGATATAAAGAATAAGGGATGGGTCAGAAATATAGAGCCTTTTTTCTGTACATATCTGGTGTTCCCTGCCCTGGGCTTTCAAGTAGTTCATTTTGTCAGTTATTTTTTAATGTAGTCTTAGTCCTGTGTCAAATGTCCTTGATAAGTTTTATTAAATATGTTAAATTCTATGTTTTTAAATCAAATTTTAGTTCACTAAAAGTCTGGGCATTTTAGTCTTATTTTAGTCTAGGTTTAGTTAATGAAACCTGGTGACATGTATAGCCATACGATTATTAATGATCAACATTTCAATCAATCTAGTCTAGCCAGTGGTGGAAATGGACACACTGGGGGGGACTGTAGTTGTCCAACTATGCCTAACTGACTGTCTCTCTCCACTCCAAACTCTTCTCTCTCTTTCTTGCCTTTTTTGACTATCAGCAAAAATAAGACTGACAGCCTGTGTCAGTGTAGTAAAAAAAATGACAGTAGTACAGTAATTTTCATTAACGGAATTAACAGCCCTAATTTTTTTTTTCTGTTTAATTAGCTAGCTAAGTTAGTTATCATTAATTCAATAATTCCTCTTTAACCACTTCTTGAAATTCATATGCATATTGAAAAATGTTGTCATGATGTACTGTTGATTAAGTAGTTAGGACTATGAAGACAAGAAGTCATTAAAGAAACCGCCTGTCCCCCACATTCAGAGGACAGTATGCAAGTGACCGAAGTGGAAAGGGCTAGAAGACTAGAAGAAGGGTCGGTGGGGGGATGGGTCACAACTAGTCAGTTGTGGTGATGTAGGGTTGGGCAGTGATTTTATTATAGAGCTCATTGGGCGCTAAAGCCAGGTTACAACTAGTTAGCCAACTCTTGCTGCCTAACATTATCTGAATATTTAAGAACTAATGAGGGTGCTGTGATTACAGTTGAGGACAAAATTAGACATATACTTATTCAAACTAAATTTCCCCAACTCCACACATTTCACTTTACCATATATTTCCTGTGTTAAGTCAACTAGTATATCTATTTTATTTTCAATCAATAGATCAAATTTTATTTATGATATCAGATTTTCAGTGGGTTGGAAGTTTATATACACCTTGTTAGTATTTGGTGGCATTGCCTGAATTGCTTGAACGTGAATTAAAAACTTGGATAGCCTTACTTTGCCAGATGGTTTTGTCCATTCCTCCTGACAGAATCTGACTCAGTCAGATTAATGGACTTCCTTGCACAGACATGCTTTTTCAGTTCAGTCCACAACCCCTTCACCAATTCATTATTTGTTGTTTTTAGGGTTTAGTTGAACCTTTCGGACCAAATTTTGTGCCACTTTCCTAAATGATGGAATATCTATGCGGTCCCAAGATTTCTATATTTGCATACAATTATCGGTGCAGATACTTACGGTACCTTCAGTTGCGTGGAATTCGCTCCTAAGGACGAACTGGACACAACTGTGTCTTTAGTGGAGCTGCTTTTTCCCATGGAATCAAGGGCAAAACATCACTTGCTGTATAAGTAAGCCCAAAATAACTCTTAATTATGACAATTACCGCAATTTTCGGACTATTGAGCACACCTGAATATAAGCCGCACCCAATAATTTTAAAAAGCAAAAAAAAATTTTACATATATAGACCTCACCTGTCTATAAGCCGCAGGTGTCCACGTTGTAACATCAGCCTCAGAATTACCGGTACTTTGTCACACACCACCTCTAAAAGCTTCTGTCGTCTTTTTGCATTGAGTCAGTTATTCACGCTGCCGATTCCACCATCTCACCATCGATTCATTGATGCCAAGCTTACATGCAGAAGCTCTATTTCCTTCTTCGACAGCCAGATCGATTGCCTTTAACTTGAAAGCGGCATCACATGCATTTCTTTTTAGTGCGAGTGCGTTTGATTTAATTCGAACAGTTTCATTGGTCCACTGTGACCTGTTCGGTAATTTCATTGGTCCGATGTGACGAGGCTAAATGTTTTGGCGGTGTTATGAAATGGGACTGGAGGCGGATGCAGATGCAGATCGAAGTCTTTATTAAACACGTAACTCAATAAACAAAGAAAACTCGGTCTTCACCGGAAAACGAGAAACTGGAATCGTGGCATAAAACGAGATCATGAATCAAGGCATGGAAACAAACGACATCACCTATCTAACCTTTACCAACTATAATACTGAGCGAAGTGCTCAGTAACCGAGGGGTTTAAATATTAAACATAATCAAACCAAACCATGGACACCTGGGACTCAAGCAGGAAGCGAGCGAACCAAAACAAAGTCACGTGACCAGTCAGGAGCCGTGCCACAGTGCCCTCTGCTGGCCGTGGTGTAACAGGCGGCATGAAGTTCGTTAGCCCGTAAAAATCCATAAATTAGCCGCATCATTGTTTAAGCCGCAGTGTTCAAAGCATGTGAAAAAAGTAGCGGCTTATAGTCCGGAAATTACAGTAGCCAACTGGAAACATCTGAATGTGATTATCTGGAATGTTCCAGACTGATTAAAAGAGACAGTGAATTTGGTGCATGTAAACTTCTGATCCACTTCAATATAGTGAATTAAAGGAAAAATAAACCCATCTGTAAATATTTGTTTTAAAATGACCTCTGATGTGAACAAAAGTAGGTATTCTAATTCACTTGCCAAAAAAATAATGTAATAATATGAAACATGAGTTGTGACAAAGACTATCTTCATCCAAGGTGTATGTAAACTTTTGGCTTCAAATCCAAGTTTTAATGAAGCTGATGCAGTTATTCAGACTTTACTTTAGCATGAGTTGTTTTCAGTTTCCTGTCTGCAAGTTAAGACATGCAAGAGCCATATGCTATTCATATGAAACAAATCAAACAATATTAGGAAAAACCAAAAGAATGAAACATGAACTAATTTTACAAATGTTAAATAAAAATGCAAAACTCTGCTAATGTATTTAACTTTTTTTTTTTTTTTTTTTTTAAATACTCACCCTCCTGTCAATCACCATTCCAATTATTGCACTAATAGAAGACATTAATAGAAGTGATGTACTTTTTAAATACTCTATGATTGATTGTTTTCATTTTAGATTTTTTTTTTCTAGGAAGAACTTTTTTTTGTTGGGAAGTACACTTTATTAAAACATGTTTGAAAAGGTACTTGTGAAATGTAGTGCCTTCTTGCCAGGTCTTTAGAGTCTGCTGTGCTTGACTCACAAGTAGAGGTTTTATTTTAGGAATTTGTGTGTTTATTTGATTTTTTTTTTTTTTTTTTTGATCACAACCGTTGGTGGTGCATGCACATGCTTAGTCTAGACTAGCAGTCCTTAACCTTGGAGTCGCAAAGCGGTAGTAGGGGAGTCGTGTATATATATATAAAACTGATATTACATATGAAAAGTATGATATACATGTTTCATATATATGAAATTTTTTGCTTTTTTGACATATTTGGACAAGCAAACATTAGATCCTCTTTGAAACAGTGCAAATAAATAAGTTGATACACTATCAAAGGACACATAAAATTGACATTTTGTAGAAAAAAAAAGGTTGTGGATGCTATGAGTCTGGTAAGGCTTTTAAAAAGATCTCCAAATTATTAAACGAATGCATCATTCCACTATAGGGAAAATCAACTACAGGTGGCACAGATATCAAACGACAGGACTGTGCAGGACTGACCAACCCAGCAAATTCAGCCCAAGAGCAGATCATCTGATACAAAAAGAAATCTCAAAATTTAAAGAACCCCTGCTTAGGGTGAAGGTGATGGACTGGTCAAGCATATCTCTAGACCTAAACCCTATTAAGCATCTTATTTGGGGCATCCTCAAATGGAAGGTGAACATCCACCAGCTCCATGATGTCATCATGGAGGAGTGGAAGAGGGCTCCAGTGGCAACCTAAGAAGGTTAAGGCAGTGCTGGAAAATAATGGTGGCCACACAAAATATTGACACTTTTGGCCCAATTTGGACATTTTCACTTAGGGGTGTACTCACTTTTGTTGCCAGCGGTTTAGACATTAATGGCTGTGTGTTGAGTTATTTTGAGGGGACAGCAAATTACACTGTTATACAAGCTGTCCACTCACTACTTTACATTATAGCAAAGTGTCATTTCTTCAGTGTTGTCACATGAAAAGATATAATCACCTACCGCTAGCCTTATTTACGTTTCACATTTCTCATTTACTGCAGTTTTATTTAAAAAAAAAACATATGTCTGCTGTTTCTCCAGTTTTGAGTGCAGATGAGGACTCACTCGAGCTTCACATGGTGCTGCTGGAACTGGAGGATGTGGAGGAACAGATCCGCGGCCAACTCGACAAGCAGGCTGCTGGAGCAAAGACCTGCGCTGGAAACATCTTGTGCCTCTGTCTACACATCCAAGGTAAGCACACAGCGTGGTATTTCCACTCCCAGCCCCTCTACGACTTTCCCAGCCGTGGTCTCCGTCACGCCGGCGCCAACACACCACGGACCTTGGGTGAACCAGCGGCGGAAGGCACGGGCTGGACCCCAGGCAAGGACCTCTTCACCTCCCGTGTTCGAGATTCCAACCAGGAAACACTTCGCCCCTCTCCGTCAGAGCAGACCTAACGCTGTGATGGTCAGGGACTCCATTGTGCGGAACGTTCGTGTAGCTTCATCTAAAGGTAAGGTGCACAGACACTGTTTTTCTGGTGCTCATGTCCTTGATGTCGCTGCGCAGGTATCCGGGATCCTGAAGAAGGACGAGCACATTGGAGCGGTTGTACTGCATGCGGGGACGAACGGCATCAGGCTGCGGCAGACGGAGGTTCTGAAGAGTGATTTCTCCAGCCTGATCGAGACGGTACAAGGCAGATCACCCACCGCGAAGATCATCGTCTCTGGACCTCTTCCCACATACAGACGTGGAGCCGAAAATTTCAGTAGACTTCTAGCTTTAAATGATTGGTTAGTTTCTTGGTGTAATGAGCGGAATCTGGTGTTCGTCAATAACTGGAATCTGTTCTGTGAGCGTCCTAGTTTGTTTCGTCCTGATGGACTGCACTCCAGCAGCCTCAGAGCGGAACTGCTGTCTGACAACATCTCCAAGCGACTGCCTAACGTAAGTACATCTTCCGACAATAACAACGTTCATTATAATCAATGTTCAATTAATAGTCCAGCGCCTGTAGTACATACTATAGAGACTGTGTCTGTTCTCCGAGCTATAAAAATACAGAGAAAATCTCGAAAAGTCTGTCTTCGTAACCTAATTAACATAAAATTAAATAATATTGAATGCACTGTGTCTGTTCTCCGAGCTATAAAAATACAGAGAAAATCTCGAAAAGTCTGTCTTCGTAACCTAATTAACATAAAATTAAATAATATTGAATGCACGCACTTTTAAAACTTTTAATCTGAAGCTAGGACTATTAAACATTAGATCTCTTGCGTCTAAGGCTCTTATTGTTAACGAAATCATTACTGATCAGGAATGTAATTTAATGTGTTTAACGGAAACTTGGATTAAACCAAACGAGTACATAGCATTAAATGACGCTAGTCCTCCTGGATACAGTTATGTACATCAGCCTCGTTCAACTGGTAGAGGAGGAGGTATTGGTCTCATCCATAGTTAAAATCTAGTCGTCACATAAAAAACTTAGTTATAAATTTAATTCTTTTGAGATTCTTTATACCAGTTTAAGTTATGTAGCCACAAAAAATAAGTCTATTCCTCTAATTATTATTTACAGACCCCCAGGGCCATATACTGAATTTCTTAGAGAATTTGCAGGCTTTGTCTCAAACTGGTTGTGTCTGTAGATAAAGCATTAATCGTCAGAGATTTTAATATTCATTTTGATAACCTGGAAGACCCTCTAAGAATAGCGGTTGTGTCCATCTTAGATTCAGTAGGGATTAATCAGAACGTAATCGGGCCTACTCATAATGGTGGTCACACTCTTGACCTGATACTAACATACAGATTAAGTATAGAAAATATTGTAATTTTTCTGCAGTCTTAAGTTATCTCAGACCATTATCTTATCTTGTTCATAATACATATTGATCATAATATTTCCACCTCGCCTCGCTACCATATAAAACGTACCTACACATCAGCTACTGCACCGAGCTTCATAAATAACCTCGCAGAAACATCAATTAGATTTGGGTCACCATCAGATCCAATAGAACTCGATCAGGAAAGCTTGGAGTCAACACTCCGCTACACGCTAGATAGAGTGGCTCCACTCAAAAGAAAAATAATTAGAGAGAAAAAATTAGCACCCTGGTATAACGATCAAACGCGTACCTTAAAACAGACAACTCAACAATTAGAACGTAGATGGTGTCAAACCAAACTGGTAATATTCCAAACAGCATGGAAGGAGAGCCTATGAAATATAGAAAATCTCTTGGCGATGCTAGAAAAATCTATTTCTCCACCTTAATAGGAGATAACAAAAACAATTCCAGATTCCTATTTAACACGGTAGCAATATTAACTAGGAATAAAACCACTACAGAGAGAAACACTCAATCATTACATAGCAGTGAAGATTTCATAAACTTTTTCATTGATAAAGTTGAAAATATTAGACGTGAAATACAGGCCATTAAATTAAAACCAGACAGTACTGTAACAAACCCATTAGATGATACTGTAGCAATATCAGATCAATGTTTAGAGTGTTTTGCTCCGCTTAGAGAGAGCAAACTAGCTACATTAATCTCTTCATCAACTTGCATACTAGATCCTGTACCTACATGTTTCTTTAAACAGATTTGTCCAGGAGAAATTTAACCACTTTTAAATATAATAAATTCTTCCCTAAGCACTGGCTATGTACCCTAATCACTTAAATTAGCAGTTATTAAACCCTTGATTAAAAAACCTGACCTTGACCCCTCTCAATTGTCAGCAATAGACCAATATCAAATCTACCCTTCCTCTCTAAGATTTTAGAAAAGGTTGTAGCAAAGTAGTTATGCTCGTACTTAGATAGGAAAAACATTCATGAAATGTATCAGTCAATTTAGACTTAATCATAGCAAGAGATAGCGTTAGTTAAAGTAGTAAATGACCTACTACTGGCCTTTGATCAGAGTTGTGTCTCGCTGCTTGTGTTAATTAGTGCAGCTTTTAAAAATGTTGTTGGCATTAAGGGAACAGTCCTCTCCTGGCTCAGGTCTCATCTGACCAATTGTTATAAGTTCGTAGATGTAAATGGAGACTTCTCCACGCATACTGACGTTACCTTTGGAGTTCCACAGGGTTCTGTTTTAGGCCCACTGCTTTTTAATTTATATATGTTGCCCCTAGGACAAATTATTCGTAAACATGGAATTAGCTTCCACTGTTATGCTGATGATACACAGTTGTATGTTTCAGCTAAGCCAGAGGACAGACAAAAGCTTAGTAAAGTTGAGGATTGTGTAAAGAACATTAGACGTTTGATGTTAACCAACTTCCTTTTACTTAATTCTGATAAAACATGAATTACTATTATTAGGATCACGTGTAGCTAGAAATAATCTTTCTGATCACATGGTTACTCTGGATGGACTTTCTGTTTCAACTTGTACAGCAGTTAAAGACCTTGGATTGATTACTGACTCCAGCCTATCATTTGATGATCATGTAGATAATATTATTAGGATAGCCTTCTTTCATCTCAGAAATATTTCTAAGATAAGAAAAATATTGTCACTACATGATGCAGAAATACTAATTCATGCATTCGTCACTTCTAGATTAGATTACTGTAATCCCTTACTGTCTGGATGTTCCAGTAGGAACATAAATAAACTCCAGTTATTCCAGAATGCAGCTGCTAGAGTCCTAACTAGAACTAGAAGATATGACCATATCACAACAATATTATCAATACTGCATTGGCTCCCAGTGAAATCTCGCATTAACTATAAAATACTTTTATTAACCTATAAAGCACTAAATGGTCTCGCGCCAAAATATCTAAGTGACCTTTTGGTTTTCTATGATCTGCCACGCCTACTTAGATCAAAAGATGCAGGCTATTTGATGATACCTCGAATAGTGAAGGCTACAGCAGGGGTAAGAGCTTTCGCTTACAGAGCCCCACTGTTATGGAACAGTCTTCCTATTAGTGTTCGGGACTCAGACACAGTCTCAGTGTTTAAGTCTAGGCTTAAAACGTATTTGTTTACTCAAGCCTACCCTGACTAGACTTTCTATATTACTAATTCCCAGTCCTAATAATCTTTTCTCTCCCTCTCTCCTTTTGCCGAACCACACACGATTTTATGGAGATACTAGAGATCCAGATCATTTCTGCCTCTGGATGGAGCTCAAATCTTCTCCAATTCCAGACTGCTGGGACTATGGCTGCTCCTAAGGCCATACAGACTTCATATAAGTCAATAATGAACTTTTTCAGAATATCTGTTGTTACCCAGATGAGAATGGGTTCCCTTCTGAGTCTGGTTCCTCTCAAGGTTTCTTCCTCTTAAAACATCTTAGGGAGTTTTTCCTTGCCACCGTCGCCACTCAGTGGCATGCTCAGCTGGGATAAATTTGCACCTTTAATATCTGTATACCATGTTGATATTTCTGTAAAGCTGGTTTGAGACAATGTCTATTGTAAAAAGCGGTATACAAATAAATTTGAATTGAAACTGAATTAATCAAATATTTGCAAAAATGTGACAAAAAAAAGAAATGTGCAAAAATGTGACTCACTTTTGTTACATACACACACACACATCACACATACATATACATATACATATATATATATATATATATACAGTGGTGTGAAAAAGTGTTTGCCCCCTTCCTCATTTCCTGTTCCTTTGCATGTTTGTCACACTTAAGTGTTTCGGAACATCAAACCAATTTAAACAATAGTCAAGGACAACACAAGTAAACACAAAATGCAATTTGTAAATGAAGGTGTTTATTATTAAAGGTGAAAAAAAATCCAAACCATCATGGCCCTGTGTGAAAAAGTGATTGCCCCCCTTGTTAAAACATACTATAACTGTGGTTGTCCACACCTGAGTTCAACTTCTCTAGCCACACCCAGGCCTGATTATTGCCACACCTGTTCACAATCAAGGCATCACTTAAATAGGAGCTGCTTGACACAGTAAGGTCCACCAGAAAATCCTTAAAAGCTACACATCATGCCGAGACCCAAAGAAATTCAGGAACAATTGAGAAAGAAAGTAATTGAGATCTATCAGTCTGGAAAGGGTTATAAAGCCATTTCCAAAGCTTTGGGAATCCAGCGAACCACAGTGAGAGCCATTATCCACAAATGGCGAAGACATGGAACAGTGGTGAACCTTCCCAGGAGTGGCTGGCCACCCAAAATTACCCCAAGAGCGCAGTGACGACTCATCCAAGAGGTCACAAAAGACCCCACAACAACGTCCAAAGAACTGCAGGCCTCACTTGCCTCAGTTAAGGTCAGCGTTCATGCCTCCACCATCAGGAAAAGACTGGGCAAAAATGGGCTGCATGGCAGAGTTCCAAGGAGAAAACCACTGCTGAGCAAAAAGAACATCAAAGCTCATCTCAATTTCTCCACAACACATCTTGATGATCCCCAAGACTTTTGGGACAACATTCTGTGGACCGATGAGACAAAAGTGGAACTCTTTGGAAGGTGTGTGTCCAAGTATATCTGGCGTAAAAGGAACACTGCATTTCATAAAAAGAACATTATACCAACAGTAAAATATGGTGGTGGTAGTGTGATGGTCTGGGGCTGTTTTGTTGCTTCAGGACCTGGAAGACTTGCCGTGATAAAAGGAACTATGAATTCTGCTGTCTACCAAGAGATCCTGAAGGAGAATGTCCGACCATCTGTTCGGTACTCAAGCTGAAACGAACTTGGGTTCTGCAGCAGGACAATGATCCTAAACACACCAGCAAGTCCACCACCGAATGGCTGAAGAAAAACAAAATGAAGACTTTGGAGTGGCCTAGCCAAAGTCCTGACCTGAATCCTATTGAGATGTTGTGGTATGACCTTAAAAAGGCCGTTCATGCTCGAAAACCCTCTAATGTAACTGAATTAGGACAATTCTGCAAAGATGAGTGGGCCAAAATTCCTCCAGGACGCTGTAAAAGCCTCATTGCTCGTTATCGCAAACGCTTGGTTGCAGTTGTTGCTGCTAAGGGTGGCCCAACCAGTTATTAGGTTTAGGGGGCAATCACTTTTTCACACAGGGCCATGATGGTTTGGATTTTTTTTCACCTTTAATAATAAACACATTCATTTACAAATTGCATTTTGTGTTTACTTGTGTTGTCCTTGACTATTGTTTAAATTGGTTTTATGTTCCGAAACACTTAAGTGTGAAAAACATGCAAAGGAACAGGAAATGAGGAAGGGGGCAAACACTTTTTCACACAACTGTGTGTATATATATATTTATTTATTTATTTTCGGGACGTCACAAGAACCGATAATTCGGTACCAACATTCTTAAAACGTGACGGTACTTGTTTTTCTGCAGTTCCGTTGGTACCGGTTGTAACGAAAGTACCGGAAGTACCGTGGTTCCGATTCTTCCAAGCCTGATGGGGGCAGAAATACACCCAAGTGTTTTAATCAGTCCAAAAGTGGTAAAGAAGAAGAACAACTACGCACATGGGAAAAACTACAAAAGATGGCTATGGCGACAAGTTCAGCTCCTCCCCAACTCGTTCAGAGGAAAATAGGCAAGAGTCGAATATGGAAATACTTCACATTCGAGGCGGATTAAAACGGACATATAATTGATGCTCTGAAGGCAGTGTGCAAACGATGCCATCATACACTTCAAACAAAGGGAGGAAACACCTCGAATTTGGCGAAGCACCTGAAAGACATGCACCCCGATCTCTTCAAAGAATTCAAGGTGAGTGAGTTTGAAGTCATTAACATCAAACAAACTGTAAAACTTCTAATCCTTATCCTGAAAGATGGTCCTATATCATGTTTGTTTGAGGCAGTGGGCATTGTAGCTGTGAAACCAGCTAACATTATGGTCCACGTAATGTTAGCGATAGCCTGTTATTTGTTAACGATGCTAAGTAATTGTAATGTTATAAACTACCTCCTAATGGGCCACCATGCATCGCCATTCAGCCCGTGTCCTGTCAGCAAAATGTGGCCTAATGTCACTAGATTAAATAATTATTTTAATTTGAATGGTGTTAATAAATCTTTTCGTCCTGAAACCATATCAGTGAATTTAAATACTTGCATTCAGCATATAAGGTGTGTATTTAGGAGTGCACCTTAGCACCTGAAGACTCCACTGTTTTAGTTGTTGTCAGACAGTGTTTGATAAGTAATCTCTCGCTCTCTCTCTCTCTCTGCCTCTCCCCCTCTCTCACTCTCACTCTGATATCAACCAGAGGAGGATGTCCACCAGGAGAGTCAGGAGCAAAGTCAGCAAACATTAACACAGCCAACTTTAAGAGAAGCTTATAACAGGCACAGAAAACATGACAAAAACTCAAACAAAGCAAGGAAACTGGATAGGGCAGTTGTTGAATGCATATGCATGGATCAAGTTCCCGTCTACACTGTAGAAAAGCATGGATCCCAGCAAATGCTTCAGTAGATCAACCCCACATACCAGCTAACAAGCAGAAATTAATTTATGTATACAGGAGGTCCCCAAAATATACACCGAAACCAGAGACCATTATTTATCACGATAATTCATAGATTTTAGGGACAACATCTTTTTATTGCACTTTCACATTTAAATAAACAGACCACTGCTTTCACATCCATGTTGTGCTACATTCCTGCTAATGTACAAATCTTTGCATCAAATTAAACTGATCCTTAAAGTGCATCATCTGGTAGAAGCAAAATATAAATAAAATTGTACCCAAAATATAGGATAAGTAAAAATAAAAATGCCTAATTTTCCATCAACCAAATGAAAATATCCAACCAAATATAACAATATTCAATGAAATGAAAACAATTCAGGCCTATGCAGAAAAGGCAATAACAGTGTTTACAGGAGGAGAGATGCAGCCAAATCACCCAATAGAGTGGCACAGGGATGATGTCATTTTGTAACAGAACCCAGAAGTTAGCATCACTCTGGTTCCCATTATTGCAAAAAAATAAGCTCTATGATCCAAAAAAGTTTACAATACTTACACGTTTTTTCTATCAAGATAATTTTCACAAATGAACACAACTTTTATGAAGTCTGAAGCCTAAATACAATCAGCAGAAATAAAAAACTAAACGTATGCTATAAACGAACTACACCACAGTCGCTCCACTTCAACGTCACCATCACCAAGCTTCCAAAACTTGGCGGATTTAAAACATTTTCCACAATACAGATTTACTCTGTGGATGGAATATTCATCCACATTTTTGGGGGAATTGTGCACAGCATACCTGAAACAGTTTATGTGCAAAGATTTTTCCTGCTCGGTGTGATGATGTTTAATGTCCCCGACAACCTCTGTAGTCCCATTTGGCTTCATGTTAGTGTCATGATTTCCCCTCGTGCAAGTGCTGGACCACGCTCTGAAGGGCTAAAATGCTAACTTGTTTCCGGGTTTTGGCATTACAAAATGGCGTCATCCTTGCGCCACTCTATGGTGATTGACTAAGTTTAGGAAGTGCTTGATTTGATATGCAGCTGAGTTTTCTATGACTGGAGGACGATCATGTTCATGCAATCGTGGGCAGTTAAAGTACTACCGTAATTTTCAGACTATAAGCCGCTACTTTTTTTCACACGCTTTGAACACTGCGGCTTAAACAATGATGCGGCTAATTTATGGATTTTTACGGGCTAACGAGTTTCATGCTGCCAAAACATTTAGCCTCGTCACATCGGACAAATGAAATTACCCAACCGGTCACAGTGGACCAATGAAACTGTTTGAATTAAATCTAACGCACTCACACTACATTCTTCAGATCAGTCATTTTGCGCTTCACGCACACCCCCTCATCAGGGAAAAGACACGAAGAAATGCATATTGGTTGAAGTCATGTCTCCGCCCCGTCTTGTCATGTGTTGTCGAGCCACGTGTGTTTTGGTATTGCTGTTAGCAGTTTGGCTGGTGTGTATATATACCGGGAGTCATGACACACACAATGCGGGTAATTAGTTATGGAGTTAGAATTAGATAGCGAATATAGTTAGAATCTTAGTTCTTGTTCATGTTTCCTAGCCATGTCTGAGCCATGTCAAGGCTAGTAGCTTATAGCTTAACCCATAGCCTAGTAGCTTATAGCATAGCTTATAGCCTAGTAGCAGATAGTATAGCTTAGAGTTGTATAGACTTAGTTTAGATTAAAGACGTAGAAGTGGTTTATAGAGTATAGATATAGAGTCTTTGTTTCATGTCATAGTTAATGTTTAGGTTAGTTGGTTTAGTTAGCTTAGTTCATTGAGTTGGTCATGTTTTGTGTAGTATCTCTTGAGTCTGCTCTCCTCTGTTTCAATAAAAGCTCTCTTCCTAACTGCATTTGCAGAAGGAAGCGGGCCAGACCCCGGGCGAGGACCTCACCCCCTACAAATGCCCCAGTCTTCAAGATAGCTCCTGGAACTGCTTCGCCCCTCTCAAGACCAAACCAAACACTGTGAACATAGGAGACGCCATTGTTCGGAACATCAGCTTCACTTCATCTAAAAAGTAAGGTACACACATTGTTTTTCTGGTGCTCATGTTCTTGATATTGCTGCGCAGATACCAGCGATCCTGAAGAAACACGAAAGCATTGCAGCTGTTGTGCTAAACTCGGGAGTGAACAACATCAGGCTGCGGCAGACATAAATCCTGATGAGTAACTTTGGCAGTCTGCTCGAGACGGTACAAAGCAGATTGACCATGATGAAGATCATCGTGTCTTGACCTCTCCCCACATACAGACGTGGACTTGAATGGTTCAGGAGACTCTTCACCTTAAATCATTGTGTAATGAACAAATTACTGTTAATATTATTGTTAATAATTGGAATCTGTTCTGGGAGCGTCCTAGGTTGTTGCATGCTGATGGGCTACAGCAGACCCCAGCAGACTCAGAGCAGATCTCCTGCCAGACAACATCTCCAAGACGCTACACACCATGTGTCTGCCTTCCGTAAGTACTACTTCCAACATCAACTAAATTTATCACAATGAACGTTCAAATAATAATACAGCATTTGTAATCCATGCTATTGAGACTGTGACAGTTCCCTGAGCTAAACAAACACAGAAAAATTCAGAAAGTTTGTTTTAGTAACCTAACTAACATCAAATTAGTATTTAATAGCATATTTAATGCACAGCCAGCACCTTTGATCTGAAGCTAGGACTGTTAAACATGAGATCTCTTAAGTCTAAGGCACATATTGTTAATGAAGCCATCACTGATCAGGAATTTAATATAATGTGTTTAATGGAAACTTGGATTAGACCAAATGAGAACATAGCATTAAATTAAGTTAGTCCTACTGGATACAATTATATACATCAGCCTCATCTAACTGGCAGAGGAGGTGGTGTTGCTGTAGTCATAATCTAGGCGTCACACAAAAACCTAGTCATAAATGAAACTCTTTTGAAGTTCTTTATGCTAGTATAACATATGTAGCCACAAAAAATAATTTGATTCCACTAATTATTATTTACAGACCCCAGGGCCATATTCTGAACTCCATGGTAAATTTGCAGATTTAATTATTTTAAAAATTTCAAACAGCAGTTGTGCCTATTCTAGATTCAGTAGGGATCAATTAGATTAAATATAGAAAATATACTAACACTTCCACAGTCTGAAGTTGTCTCAGACCATTACCTCATCTCGTTTAAATTGCGTATCATATTTGCACCTCGCCACGCTACCTCGTAAAACGTACATTCATGTCAGCAACTGCACTAAGTTTCATCAATAACCTCCCAGAGACATCAATTATATTTGGATTACCGTCTGAGCCCAAAGAACTTAATCAGGCAACAGAATACTTAGAGTCAACGCTCCACTACACACCAGACAGGGTGGCTCCACTTAAAGAAAATAAAATTAGAAATTGAAAAAATAAAATTAGAGAGAAAAAGCTAGGACCCTGGTATAACAATCAAACACATACCTTAAAACAGACCACTTGACAACTAGAATGTAAATGGTGTCAAACCAAATTGGTAGTAATTCAAACAGCATGGAAGGAGAGCCTCTTAGTGCTGCTAGATCAGTCTCTCTCTCCCCACCTCAATAACAAAAACAATCCTATAATATATATATATATATATATATATATATGAATAAAATTAATTATTACTTTAAATTGTACATATTTATGCATAATGTTTTTTATGGATGAATAAAAACTACTGAATTATACTACAGTCATAAATTAAGAATATATATTCTGGTGTATGTGTGTGTGCGTGTGTGTATATTGGGTTCTTCTCTGTTTTGGACAAAAAGTTTTAGTCTGAAGTTTATATTTGTAACACTCAGTTTTATGGATTTGTACTGAAAGTTTGCTCCACCCCATTCGATTAGTCAGAAAAATAATCAGCCAACTAGTCGATTGTGAAAATAATCGTTAGTTGCAGCCCTAATTTTTATTATTAATTTAAGGACTGCTAGTTTAATTCAGTGCTTTTTGTGCATCCATAAAAATAATGCATAAATACTAGTTAATATATATATAAAAAGTTTAGATTATATATTACCAGTTTGATTTCAATGAAGTAGAAATGCTTTTGTTTGTGGTGAGTGAGTGTGAGCCTAACAAGAGGTTTTTTAGAATTCAGTCAATTAATTCTGTTAATACAAATTAATAACATTCAATAAGTTAAGAAATCTTAGTTTAATCTTCAGAATTTAGTTCATGTGTTAATGTTAATTTGAGTAATACATTTTCTGTTAATGAGACTAATTTAACCCTCTTAACCCTAAGTTCCCACAGTATTATGTCCCACAACCCTATATTCCCCATAGAAACAGCACGCCAACCCTGAGTTCCCAGGCCAAAATTGGCTCCAAAATCAACATTTTAATTTTAACATTTTTAGGCCTTGAAACAACTTATAATAATGTATTTGTGTAATATTAAATTAAAAATGAAGCCGTTTAGTGTTTTTACTAAACTTTTCTTAACACAATTCTTAACTAGAGAAATTACTCTAAAATTAAAAATGCTCGTTAAAATCCATCTACTCATTTAGAAGTACCATACGAGCATCAGCGTGGTCAATGCCTTTGAATATATTCAAGTAAATAATAAATAAATGCATTTTAGCGCCAAAAGTCAACTTTCTGGTGATAATCAGACCAGCAGGTAGTGTTTTCACGAATGCACAGAAATGGTCAAGTTATGACTCCAAACCCCTGCAGTGTCAGTTGCACTGGTTGATGCTGAAAATGAAGACGGATCAGGGTCTGAATCATGAGACTTTGCGTTACTATCAGTTTCGGTTTCAACATCGCCTGAACTTTCACTGCTGTCACTATCTAGAATCCTTGCTCTCGCCTGTATAACTGTGTATGTTTTTTTTCACTGTTTTAGATGTACCTGTGTTCACTGTAGGTGTAACTTTAACTGGAACAAGATTAGCTTTTCACTTTGGCATTTTCAGTTAACTTCTACTATTACACCAATATTCACGCTCGGATCATCTTCATCGTAATGACGGCATAATAACGTAATCACATCATGACATCAACCTTCCGGGTCAAAAAATAATAATTAAATAAGTAAGGAATGCCGGTATACCGGCCTTACGGGATAACGTTTACACTGTAAAGCCTCTATATCTGCCTTACGGGGATTTGGCATAGATGACCAAGCCGATATATCATCCTTACGGGAATAGATCAAAGACGGGCAAGCCGGTTTTTCGGCCATACGGGGTAAGAGGGTTCAAAGAAGGCGTAAAAAGCAGAACTATCAGTATCGGCCGATATCACCTTGAATAATCGGTTATCGGTATCAGCTGAGAAATTTAGTGTAGTAGAAATTTAGGTGCATCTCTAATATACAGTATCTCACAAACGTGAGTACACCCCTCACATTTTTGTAAGTATTTGATTATATAATTTCATGTGACAACACTGAAGAAATTACACTTTGCTACAATGTAAAGTACTGAGTGTACAGCTTGTATAACAGTGTAAATTTGCTGTCCCCTGAAAATAACTCAGCACACAGCCATTAATGTCTAAACCGCTGGGAAACAAAAGTGAGTACACCCCTAAGTGAAAATGTCCAAATTGGGCCCAATTAGCCATTTTCTCTCTGAGGTTCTGAAAAAAGAAATGTTGCTCTACATAAAGATGGCCTAGGCTATAAGAAGATTGCCAAGACCCTGACACTGAGCTGCAGCACAGTGGCCAGACCATACAGCGGTTTAACAGGACAGGTTCCACTCAGAACAGGCCTTGCCATGGTCAACCAAAGAAGTTGAGTGTACGTGCCCAGTGTCATATCCAGACTTTGTCTTTTGGAAATAGATGTATGAGTGCTGCCAGCATTGCTGCAGAGAGTGAAGGGGTCAGCCAGTCAGTGCTCAGACCATATGCCGCACACTGCATCAAATTGATCTGCATTGCTGTCGTCCCAAAAGGAAGCCTCTTCTAATGATAAGCTACTGTTCATTGAGGGAACCATGAATGCCAACATGTACTGTGACATAGGGAAGCAGAGCATGATCCCCTACCTTCAGAGGCTATGCCACAGGGCAGTATTCCACCATGATAACGACCCCAAACACACCTCCAAGATGACCACTGCCTTGCTAAAGAAGCTGAGGGTGAAGGTGATGGACTAAACCCTATTGAGCATCTGTGGGGCATCCTCAAACGAAAGGTGGAGGAGCACAAGTTCTCTAACATCCACCAGCTTTGTGATGTCGTCATGGACAGCTCAGCATCTTTAGCAAGTCAGAATTTTTTTTTTATATTTGTAAATACCCCTGACTTAGATGAAGATCAGATCACATTTTATGACAAATTTATTCAGAAAACCATGAAATTCTAAAAAGTTCACATACTTTTTATTGCGACTGTGTGTGTATATATATATATATTATATAATATATATATTATATATATATATATATATATATATATATATATATATATATATATATATATATATATATATATATATACATACACACACACACACACACACACACATACATACACACAGGTATTTATGAATTATGTTTTATAGATACACAAAAAGCATTACATTTAACTACAGTCCTAAATTTATAATAAATATTCTGGTGTGTGTATTGGGTTCTTTCCAGTCATATAAAATTGGACAAACAGTGTTTCTCCACCCTCACCCTCCGCTCGTAACCCGCGTCGTTTTCTGGCACAGCATTGACGACACGACCACAAGGCAAGATAGCAACAGTGAGCTGGTTTGTAAGAAGAAAAACAATGGCTCAACCAGTTGGAGATGGTTTGGGTTTAAAAAGTCCGATTAGCATCAGAGCAAGGTAATATGTAGCATGCACAATAAACATGTCGCAACACGTGCTGGAAGCATTACAAACCTCTTTCACCATTAAGAACAGCGACATAAACTACAGTACAAAGAATGTATTAAACTTCATGGAAGTTGTGCTGTTTCAAGCCAGACTAGAAAGCCTTCTGCCCCAAAACAAACCTCTTCACAAGCTTCATTTACTCAGGTTGTGCCCTAAGAAAAGAAAAGTGCCAAGTGCCAAGATATAACAGAGGCAGCAGTCTACTACATTGCTAAATTATGTTAAATAATGGAAGAAGTATTCTAAGAGATGTGCATATTTTTTATTTAACATATTTTATAAAGATTTTTTTGAAGCGCCTAGTGACTTTTTGGACAAACCTTATCAACTTTCCAAATGTTCTGCAAGCGCAAGGTCTTGCTTTCCTGTTGCACTTACACCTCTCTCTGCATCTGCACTGTTCAGTGAGAGAGCAGCACATCCCGGTGATCGTACAGCAGCGGTTATAGATGTTAGATGTTAAAAACAAGCAAGTGCAGGTGTCCCACTGATTGATTTAACAACATCATGGCTATAGTTACAAAAGGTTGAGAACCTCTGTTTTAGATCAATAGCCGAGTTCACATGGACTACGCTTACATGGACAGCAATAATCTAATTATTGACCTTAATCCAAGTAAGGTAATAATGTGATTAAGGTGTTTACATGAGTCGCTTTTAGAACAGTGCTGTCGTGTTCCCGTTTTACATGTTATAGATCATAATTAGATCAAGAGCCCGCGTCATTACGTCACCGCGCCATGCCGTTCGACGTCACTCCAAAATTTCACATATCAACATACAGTTCGTCTTCGTTATGGTACCGTATACACTTTTGGGTATTTTTGTTTAATTTTTTTACGAACGCTTTAAGTGCAGTTAGTTATTTGTCATGCTGTACGTGCAAATAGACGACTGCTTCTCAAATCGCATACTTACCTACTGTATAGTAGCCGAGATACATGTCTTTTTCCCCACTACAGGCCTACAGTAGGCAAGTACCGTAATTTCCAGACTATAAGCCACTACTTTTTTCACACGCTTTCAACACTGCGACTTAAACAATGATGCAGCTAATTTATGGATTTTTACGGGCTAACGAGCTTCATGCCGCCTGTTACACCATGACCAGCAGAGGGCACTGTGGCACAGCTCCTGGACTTTGTTTTGGTTCGCTCGCTTCCTGCTTGAGCATTTAGTTTAGTTTAAGTGTCTTTAATGTGTCCCAGGTGTCCATGATTTGGTTTGATTATGTTTACTATTTAAACCCCTCGGTTACTGAGCACTTCGCTCAGTATTATAGTTGGTAAAGGTTAGATGGGTGATGTCGTTTGTATCGTTTGTTTCCATGCCTTGATTCATGATCTCATTTTATGCCACGATTCCAGTTTCTCGTTTTCCGGTGAAGACCGAGTTTTCTTTGTTTATTGAGTTACGTGTTTAATAAAGACTTCGATCTGCACCTGCATCCGCCTCCAGTCCCGTTTCTTAACACCGCCAAAACATTTAGCCTCGTCACATCGGACCAATGAAATTACCGAACAGGTCACAGTGGACCAATGAAACTGTTCGAATTAAATCAAACGCACTCACACTAAAAAGAAATGCATATGATGCCGCTTTCAAGTTAAAAGCAATCGATCTGGCTGTCGAAGAAGGAAATAGAGCTTCTGCATGTAAGCTTGGCATCAATGAATCGATGGTGAGATGGTGGAGACGGCAGCGTGAATAACTGACTCAATGCAAAAAGACGACAGAAGCTTTCAGAGGTGGTGTGTGACAAAGTACCGGTAATTCTGAGGTTGTTCAATTCCGACACTGAAGAAGACGACTTTAGTGGTTTTAGTGCGCAGGGGGAAGATGAAGATAGCGATCAATGACTTTTCCTGGTAGGCAACTGTATTTTTATTTTTTTTAACCAGCCGTGTTACAGGCACTGTTCGGAAAAAAAGCATTTACGGTACGTATTTAAGTAAAAGTTTAAAAAATCTTTCTTTGTCAATATCTCATGTTACAACGTGGACACCTGCGGCTTAAAGACAGGTGCGGCCTATACATGTAAAAAAAAAAATAAAAATTTTTTTGCTTTTTAAAATTAGTGGGTGCAGCTTATATGCAGGTGCGCTCAATAGTCTGAAAATTACGGTATGCAGTTTGGGACACAGCCGAACTCTCTTGTTCACCATAAAACGTAAAACTGCGGTGTGTGAGATCGTGTATTGTCGCAAAATGCGGTGAAAACGCTCACACTACGTTCATAATGTGATTGAGGTGTTTACATGTCTGTAATGCACGTCCATAATATGATTAAAACAGGAGTAATCCACCTGTCTTAATTCGATTAGAGCTTACTTAGATTATGACCTTAATTAGATTAAGGTTGGTGTTTACATGGTAGTTTCTTAATCAAAGTATGGTCTTAATTAGATTAAGAGTGGATTATTGTTGTCCACGTAAACACAGTCATTGTTTGTGTTTCTGAGGCTCTCAAGATTTCATGCAGCTGTCACTTATAGCCAAATACAATGGTGAATGGTACTATATTTATATCAACATTGATATCGTTATCACAATAAATACCACAAAAATATTGTGATATAGTTTTAAGTCCATATCCCCTGTCCCTATAATCAAGGAAAAGATAACCTGTATGTTTACTTTTTCCAGTCTGTCTGTTATTGTGTTAACAACTGAAGGAATACTGCCAGGGATGTGACTATTTTTGTTATATATATTTAAGTATATTTACGTATATTTAAGTATATTTACATTTTGATATTTACACCGCTGTGTGTATTCTCAATCAGGAAGACGAACCCTGTATTTGCACTTTATTTGGATCAATGTGTTTTGGACACCTATATTAAGTTGGCTTACAGTTGAGCATTTAACACACAAACAATACCGAGATAAATATAATATTGCCATTCAGCCCAAACATGCTTTTGGTGCTTTTGTTCCATGTCATCAAGGCCTAATACAAATTTATATATAAAGAAAATTGGTCCATGACCAGGCTCCATCCTACAAAGCTGATTTGTCAACCATTATTCAAGAAAGTTGGAACCAGCTTGACAGAGAATATTGTTTTCCATTAGTCAATGCCTCAAAGAATTCAGGCCATCATGAAGACCTGAGGAACTACAAAGTACTAATTGGGATTTTTGTTGTTTATGATTCCATAATTTTTTCCTCTACTTGATCTGCAAAAATTATAGCATTAATTAAAACAATTTAAAGTAATTTGTTTCACAGTGAGGTATGTTTCACAAACCCAGAATGTACATGTATTAAACAAAAATTGTTCTGTCTCATATCTGTGATTTGTTTATTTCCTACAAAGTAAAAAAGCTCGGTGAACATCCTCTAGGTGTAGCGATTCCACAATATTTGCCAGGGGTTGTAGATAAATAAATAAATAATAAAGATATAAATGATAAATGGCATACTTATATAGCACTTTTATCCAAAAAGATAGACAGACAGACAGAGTTTTTGTATCATTCATATATATATATATATATATACGCACAGAAACCCTGTCCCCAATGTACTGTGTGCAGCTGTACCAGATCAGGCAACACCCCTGTTGGACACATTTTTGCACATCCAATTTGTGTATTACATTGATCTACTTACCCAGGACCCAGGTCTGACCATGCTGAAGTCTGTTAAACTCCTGACAAATATCTGAGCTTTCCCAAACAGCCTCTTCCTGCGTACCCCCAGGACAACATTGCTCCACACTCAGTAGATTTCCGTCCACGTCACTTATGATCTGCACCATTACTGAATGGTAACCCCTGGTGTTAAGGAAAAGACTCTCTTCAGCCGGTGAAGGGCTCACATGGACATGTAACCAACCCAAAACCCCCACCACGTTTGGAATGCCACTTATATATTTAAACCCCAGTGCAACGCCCGTGCGATCGTCGTAAGTGCCTGGGAAAGTGATGAAGTCCGTGCACATGTCTTCCAACACCTTAGACACGGTGTTGACGGCGTCGTTTGCACTTGCGTGCTCCAATCCCAATGCGGCTGTGATTTTCCTGGGGAGAAAACCGTGCGCGTAGAAATATAGTGCCGCAAGTGTCATTGCTTCAATCGAATTGGCGTCGCTACTGGGTCTAAACACGTCTTTTTTCATGCGCGCTTTAATGCAGTCTACAATAAAAGTTAGACACTGGCGAGTGAAGTGAAAACACTGTGACAAAAAGTAATCATCGAAAATGTCCAGGCGGCTTATTGACTCATGGCTGAGCTTGTCTGTTGCGCGGGGATCCGCGCTATTGCTGCTGCTGTCACTGTTAAGAATTTTAGGAGTCGGTTCGCTACACACACCTCTGTATAAGTCCTCCTGAACAGCAAGCCACACTGCCCCAGCGTAAGACATGCTGACAGGTAGGTTAAGACGGTTATATGTAACGTGACCTGAACCACGAGATGGATCAAAACACCAGCCAGTTAATACGCTTAAACAGTAACGTAAAACAGATTTGAGATATTTTCAGCACTAAACAGCTTCTGCCAGAGGTTGAATAAAATAACTGTTCGTAAACCCTCGTTTCTGTGTTCTCTGTTCTTAATGATTAATCAAAACAGAAACAACGCTGTTTCGTGAGCAACCGATTAGTTCATTTTTACTTCCGGGTGGAATTTGATAGGATTTTGTCAAAATAAAAGTCTCATATTGTGAGTAATAATATGAACACGATGACGACAAATACCGCTGAAAACACAAATAAATAGGTAAAGCTTGAGGAACATAAAATAATAAGCAACAAAAAGAAAAGATATATAAGTGGTATAAGATAAAGGAATTTATTATGCCATATAATAATAATAGTAATAATAATAATAATAGTAATATGCCTCTGCTTCTTTAACAAATGAAATACACTGTACTATAGCTGAATATAATAAATAGTCTCAATACACTTTTCCGAGAAAATGCATTTGTATATATCACAATACATCTTGTATTTTAGAAATGAGTTTGAGAATCGTGATATTTTAGTCATTTACATTTTATTTCTGGCATTTGGCAGATGCCCATATCCAGAGCGACTTACAGAAGTACTTTGTCAATAAGTACAGCCTGATACTGGTTCCCTAGGTCACAGAATAAGAGTACTGTCAGTCTAAAAATCTCTGTTGGGGAAGTAATATAGTATAAAAACACACAGACAATACCTAGATTATTTTGTAAATAAAATGCCCATTTAAGTATTTAAATTACACCTCTCTTTTAAAAAAAAATCATGTGGCTTGCCAGGTGTCTCACCCTTACCAACACATCATTGTTAAAAAACTTAAGAGATCAGTTTATTGTAGAAAATGCTAAGTTAATTACAATTCCTTTGTTGTACAGCTTACCAAAATTAATGAAAATTCAGTTTACAATAATATGACATGACAAAAATCAGCGGCAAACCACTTATATTTCTATGGTAACTTTTTGCGCTCAGACTCAAGGAACTACCTAGCTAGTTTGTGGACAGGGGAAACTGAAGCCTGAATGCTGCCAGCTTTGCCAACTTATTGCAGATTTTAAGACAAGGAAAAATCTTTACTGATGGAGGATAATGTAAAGTCATGCATGTTGAGCATGGCAACTGAACTGTCTGCGGATATCCCAAACAAGGAGAAAATCATTCAGAAAATAAAAGACATGCCCCTGTTAGTGCAAGACTGCGCTGTCATAATGGCACATGAGATAGAGGGGGAAAAGAACACAGATATAGGCCTAACTTTGGCCAATTTTTGTCTCTTGTGCTGGATGAGTCAACACACACACAAGGTTTTTGCAATGGCTCATTCGGAAAAGAAAACATGCATTAACCAAAAATTGAAAAAAATGTCTCTTTGGTGAAAAAAGGTTCCAGACCCCTGCTCTATCTATCACCACATATTTCAGCCTCTGTTTTTTAACAAAGTATATTTAGTCAATAAAAGTAGGCTGGTGTCATGAACTACCTATATCTTGGTGTGTGGCTCACTTCTTGACAACAAGCGTTACTTTCTTGTTAAGCTTTATGTTCATCAAGTAGTTTTGTTTTGACACCTGTCTTTGTTGTGATTCTAGTCCTGTCTCTTCCCCGTCCTGTCATTGGTGTTTTTCCTCTTTGTGTGTTCAGGATTAAAGTGATAGTTAACCCCAAAATTAAAATTCTGTCATCAGTTACACACCCTTGTGTCTTTCCAAACCCATACGACTTTTGTTCATCTTCAGAATACAAATTAAGAATTTTTTTTAATGAAATCAGGGAGATTATATGTGGCGGAATATCTTTTCCAAGTAAAAACTTCCAAAGTCAATGGGTTTAAGATAGCAAAATTCAGACTTTATTGAATACTCAAAAAAGCAAAGACATCTGCAGATTGTCTGAATAAATAAAATCAAAGCACAGGTTTTTATACCAGCATGAAACAGTGATCTAATTTAGGCGGGGTTTTACCCCATTTTTCATTTAGTTCTTATACCTTTTTGTAATTGTGGAAAGAGCTCAGTCAGCTTATGTAAAAAAAAAAAAAAAAAAATTTTACGACATAATCACAGTTTAAATGCTGATTTGTCATCGAGTCACTCTTAGACTCCTACATTGTCAATACTGTCTTCTACATTGCCAGCAATAACATTTTCATGAATAAAGCACATTCAAAATTATTTTAGGTGTGAAATAGTTTTCTTATTTTCCATGATTATGATTCTACTGGGTTTCCTGATGTTCTTTGTCACCCTCCTGTTAATTTATGTCATGTTTCGCTGTTGCTGCCTGTGTGTCTCTAAGAGCATGACCCAGGCCCTAACTCCTGTTGATAGGCCTAATCTCTACATTTAATCTGATTTTATGTTTAACCTGGTATTCTTAGTATGCAGATAAATGGGTGTGACATATCCTTCTTTTAGGATATGTAGATGGATAATAACCTGGCTTGATTATGTTTTTATTATGATTTTATTATGATTAATAACCTTACCTTGATTATGTTTTTGTCAAGGTGTTTTGTCTTTTATGAACCAGATTATGGTTCAAATAATGAAACAAATGAACCACCTTTTATGAACCAAATGAACCATTTCTTTGACTTTACCCTGGCTCTTGGTCTCTTGATTCTTCAAGCATCTTACTTCTTGTTAGATTTCCACTCATCTCAGGAATCTCAGATTTATGTCTCCAGATCTCCATCATGCTTTCTTTAGCCTATTTTACCATTCTACATTTATTTACTTTACTTCTGTTTACTTTTAGTTCTGTGTTGCTATGAGCTAGAAAGTGTGGTTTTCCTCAAAGCATTTCAGATCGATCTGGGGACCCCATGTGAACACACACTGACACCTGCATGCTCACATAGATGATAGTTGATCAGCTTATTCAAAGAGGTAATTAAATGAATACAAGGTAATTAAATTAATACGTTCATCATAGGCATTTGATAGCAGTTCATAATATAAGAGGGTACATGATATAAGAGAATTTCCTTTCAATCCTCTCTTTTATAGTAGCATAGCATAAAATAAACCAAAATGAATTCTCCTACGTCATAGGTTAACTGTCATATGTTAACTGTAATGTCATAGGTTAAGAGAGGATTACTCTAACGAAAAAATCCAAACCTCACACTCAGGTGTGGGTGAAAAAACCTCTAAGGAGAAAAAAAATTCCCACCCTGCCAGCACCAAGTGCTCGACAGCACCCCTTACTCTTTTCTTGTGCCTGATTGCGTTCACACTTCAGCTAATACAGGAAAAACTATATGTATATGTGTAAAGTGTGAGTTGGGTCAGCCAGCAGGACAGGATTTCCTTCCTTTGTAGAGACGTTCACAGATGCTCAGACCTTGTCAAGGTACAGCTACATTCTTGAATGGGGAACGTGTCATAGAAAATAGGTGGAGGAAAAATAGAATGGACAGAGCTCATTTGTTAACAGCTTTTAACCAACTTGCATGTCTCCGGATCAGTCCTTCTGAGGTCAGAACACCTGTTCTCCTGGAATAAAAAAGTATGATTTACTGTGGGGCAAAGGTAATTTTAATTTAGCACGTACACAACATGTCAAGCAATTTACATACATAGTCTAGATGAATATCAACACCACCTGTGTACTAAGAAAGGTTAGTAGACATTTTCCAAGCCGTGGGGAAAGGTCGACCAATAACTAACACCTCAAAGGGTGAAAGGCCTGTGGTTTCAGATTTTCAGTAAGAATTTCAGTAAGAACGGCATGTTAGATCAGGCAGTACTCTTTCGGCAAAAACCTGACAATAGTTTTAGCATTTTCCCTTGCGCATGGAAAATATATACAATGACCATAACAACGTTCAGTTACCACATCTGGTAAACAATTTATTTTAAACAATCATGATTTTCAGGTAAAGGAATGGTGTCAATTTAGCAGACAAATTTAATGGTCAAATTTGTGATAGCACAGAGAATAGTTTCGTAACCACTTCTGCGCTTAGCTGCCAGTGTTGTGTTTCAATATTGGATTATACCCGTTTCACCTGTGCAACACCAAAGGGTGTGACAAGACCAATCATAATGCATCGATTTACCAAAAGAGCAGCACTCTCAGCCATGTTCCTGTGCCCAAATGCCCAGAGTCTTAGTGGGCAGATGGTAAAGTTTCGTGTAGTCTGTCAGACCCAGGGCTGAAGAGAGAAATACATGAAACCGTTTTTAAATGTTTATATGCAGAAACAGTCTTAGTTGTGTGTGTTACATGAGTATGTGTCCTAGGAGTCAACATGGATCGAGTGTTCTATGATGGCCCTGAGATATTTTGTAGTGGGCAGTTGAGAAGTCATGACAACCGCCTCTGGCCGTCCGACATCCTTCTCTGTCCTTTTGATAAGAGAAAACCCAAACATTTGACTTTGTTTTACATAGGTGCAATGTTGTACTTGGAACCTTGAATCCTTTGTGAGCTAGATGTTCCAACAGTCTCAAGGTTGCAGTTCAGCAGCAAGTTTCTGACTGGTGTCATCTGTGACATGGAAATCTTGCAAAGAGTCTCAGAGTCTCGTCTCACCACACAAGAAAATACGGGGCCAACGTAGTCCTTTAGTAGGTCAGCTGGTGTCCCCTTGCGTAAATGCAAACAGTGCCAACATTGAAACAACAGAACACAATCTACCATGCTAAACCACGCATGGTGAAGCTATTAATGTATTAGAAACAGGAAAAACACAACATTGAAACACAGCTTCTGCCTGAGGTCTTGTGTAACTCGCCACGTGACATCACGCTTGGGAACAGGATTTAACAGGCATGTTATATGGGCTCACACAGGGCTTCAAAACACCTTGCTGTAACAGAGAATTAACAATAACATCAATATCAAGGATTTTGATTCTGATAAGGGATATTGTTGTTTTACATACACAGGATGAGAATGTTTTGACTTAGCTGATAGCACATAGCATGTCCTTGTGGTCTAGAGAGTTATCCAGAGTCTGTAAACTGGGATATGATTCTGAATGAGACACATTCTGACAAATTGAGCTGATTTAGGAGATTTACTGCATTTATTATGCATATATCCATCCCATGTAACATTTCGCCATATATTCATAATCCCAAGACGGGTCACCTTCCCCGTCATAAATCATTCGTTTGATCTGAGCTAATACACGCGGCTCAAAGGAACCACGGAGTGAAATAATTTGAAGCTGCAGCGAGCATGCAACTGACCAGCCGTATAAACAATCTAAATATGGAACCGTATATAATCCACCGACTCAATCCAATCTCTTGGTGTCAGGCCAGGAGACGGAAGAACAATTCCGGACAGAACCCCTCCCATAACTTAGAAAAACTACACGCACAATAACACAATAATAATAAAACTTAACACACAATATATCAGTCATAGGCAAACCATGCAGACAAATTATGGTAAATTTTCAAATTATTCTACAAGTATAAAAACATATTAGGTGGCATGATGTTACAGAGGATCTTAGATCAGAGTACAGATTGATTAACAATCACTCTTTTCTTCATTTCTCTATTTATAATTCATGGGTTCGAATTACACCGCACCAGGGAGGAAAGAAAAACACTCACCTGGTCCGGAGTAATTGCACTTCTGACACCAAATTGTTAGTGTTACAACATGTAGACAGGAGGTGGATGCAGGTGCAGGTCACAGTCTTTATTTAACGTGGAAACACAAACTTAAAGCAGACGCGGTATTGACAGGAAAACAGGAAACGTGGCATGTAGACCAAAAATACGAATGTGTCAACATATACAATCAATACAAAGATTAACGAGTGCCGTGCTCAGTAACTATGGCACTTAAATAGAGAACATAATCACTAACAAACATAATCATCTGTGGCGCTAAAGCTAGCGCTTGTCCGGAAGTGACAAACCAAAACAAGGTCTAGTCTCTTCAGATGAAGCGCCACAGTGGCCTCTGTTGGCGGCAGCGTAACAGTTAGATTTCCACTCATCTCAGGAATCTTGGCTTTATGTCTCCAGATCTCTGTTATGTTTTCTTTAGCCTATTTTACCATTCTACATTTATTTACTTTACTTCTATTTACTTTTATTTCTGTGTTGCTATGAGCTAGAAAGTGTGGTTTTCCTCAGAGCATTTCAGATCGACCTGGGGAGCCCAAGTGAACACACACTGACACCTGCATGCTCACACAGACGTCAGGTTTATTCATTCAAAAAACAGAAGTATTTATACATATTGATAAGAAACCGTGCATGGACAGTTTCTACTGGTCCAAGTGTCAGACAGATTTAACCAGAACACACAGCTCATAGTCATAATACAAAACGAGTCCTGTGTGATGTTTACACGAAAATACATAATAATATAATCAAGGATAGTAGTTGATCAGCTTATTCAAAGAGGTAATTAAACGAATACAAGGTAATTAAATTAATACATTCATCATAGGTATTTGATAGCAGTTCATAATATAAGAGGGTACATGATATAAGAAAATTTCCTTTCACTTCTGGTGAAGTTGCAGCATTTTGATCATCCAGAAAAGACTTACATCAAGGCCTCTGATTTATACAAAACATTTCTTGTTGATTAATTCGCATTTTGGATTGAAATTAATGGATTATACAATAATCATTCTCATATCAACTCAAATCAAACTCTTATGAAGAAAAATTCTCTCTCTCTCTCTCTCTCTCTCTCTCTCTCTCTCTCTCTCTCTCTCTATCTGTGTGTGTGTGTGTGTGTGTGTGTGTGTTGGAAACTCTCTATTCTCTATTCCATGAGACATGTATAAGTATGTTTAGGTTATAGTTTAATTTCTATGTCATGAACTTTTCTGAACTGTCTGTTGTGTGCATGCCCACGGCTCACACTTGAGATCGCGCAACAAACTCAGTTGCAACGAGCCGGTCCATGCGCCACGCCACAATCCGCGTCTTTCCTGGAGCACAACAACCAGCTCGGTGAGGAACTGGCTCGGATAAAGCGCATGATGGCTGACCAGAAGCAGCTGCAAGCTATGCTACGTGCCATGGCACCCCCCGCGCCCTCTGCCTCATCCCCACCACCGGAGAACCATGCCGTGCAGCGCAGCCAGCAGAGCGAGCTAAGCATCTGGGGCTTCCCTATCAGGGAGAAAAAGGAGAGCTGTATAGCGCTGTGCACTCCAGAGGTGAAGGCTGTCCCAGAGATTTTTTTTTGGGGGGGGGGGGGAGGACAGCAGAGCTCCAGCCTGAGGCCTATGGGGAGGTCTCAGCTGTGGAGCTCCAGCCTGAAGTCCAAGTCCAGTCCCAAGTCTCCGCCATCCAAGTCAAGGCTCCAGTCTCTGCGGTCCCAGTTCAGCCCATGTCCAAGGCTACCAATACAGCCGAGGAGGCTGTCCCAGAGATTTTTTGTGGGGGGGGCAAGGAGGAGAGCAGAGCTCCACCCTGAGGCCTACGGGGAGGCCTCACCTTTCGAGATCCAGCCTGAGGCCTGCAGGGAGGTCTCTGTGGAGGAAGCTGTACCGCAGTCCTGTTCCGCTGAAGACGTTGCTCTACAGTCCTGCGCCGCCGAGTATGTAATTCTGCAGTCCTGTGTAACTCTGCAGTCCTGCGTAACTCTGCAGTCCTGCGTAACTCTGCAGACCTACCCTGAGCTCCAGTGCTGCCGGGGGCGGCGCCCTGCGTTCCGGGTATGGTGCCCAGCATTCCAGTGCTGCCGAAGGCAGTGCCCTTCATTCCAGTGGCACTGGAATTATTAGTGTTAAAGTGTTAGAGTATTCGTTGTTATGTTCGTAGCAGTCGTTCATGTGAAGCAGGATATTGTCATGCCACGTTTCATGTTTCCCGTTTGCTTTGGGTTTTTGTATTTATGTTAATAAAGACTTTTGATCTGCACCTGCATCCGCCTCTCACTACGATCCATCACAATCAGGAAGCAAGTGAACCAAAACAAAGTCACGTGACTTCTCAGAATCTATGCTGCAGTGCCATCTACTGGCCGTGGCACACACATATATATATATACACACACACACAATAATATATATTATTAATTTAGGACTGTAGTTTAATTTGGTGCTTTTTGTGAATCCATAAAAAAATAATGCATAAGTACTTATATATAATCTAAATATAAACTAACTAAAAAGATCAATCATTAAATCATTATAAATTTTAAAATCACAAAATAAGTTATTCAAATTTGATCACTATAATAATTGAGCACCAATCAAATAACATCAATTAAGCAAATCAATATGATTAGTTACAATCAGTAGAAAAAAGTATAATAACTTATTTTATTTTATTTTATTTTGATGGCGGAAATCCCCACAGTGAAATGACGTCATTCTTCAACCCAGATATTTTACGTATCACAGAGGGTTAGGCTAGCACTTATACCCAGGGCATGGCTCATCACTCTTCTTTGTCCTCACTTCGTCCTCACCAGGAATGGGAATCTGTTTCACCAGGTTGTTGTTCTGGGATCCTGTTATCTGGGATATGACTTAAGGGACCAATCTGGCATGAGGACAAAAGGTTCTTTTACCAGTTCATTGTCTTTATGCAGGTCATTGTCCATAATTGTTCCAGGCATAAGAGACATTTGCTTAACAGTAGCTTGAACCAGAATGGATTTCATTATGGGCACAACACAGCAAAACAACAATCCTACAACAATAACCACTACTACCAATACTATTCCTATTTTTGACAGCTAAGTTCCCCAACTTCCAAACATAGACACTCCAAACAATGTTAGAAAAGGAACATCAGCACCAATAGAGCACATACCAGTACCAGAAGGACAATTCAAGCAGCTGGCAATAGACTATGTGGAAATGACAAGAAGTGTGATAAAAGATACTTGCTAGTGATAATAGACAGATTTAGCAAATGGGTGGAAGTGACACCATCAGAAGACCAGGCTGCAGGAACAGTGATTAATTTCTTGACAATAGAAGTAATTCCTTGTGAACACGTTAAGTGAGCGATTTGTTACTGTACGCTTTGTCAGGTTTAGCTGAGTGTGTAAATATACTCTATTAACTTACAGCTCATAAATCGTTCGAGGCTGTTTGCTTGCTAACGTTACAGAACACCAAAGACATGCTCTTAATATTTTCTCGACCATCATTGCTTATTAGTAAGTCTAACATTTTAAAAACACAAACATATAGGACACACGCTTGCTTGTATGGGTTAATTTACAAATGCAGTTTGGAATATCGTTTAATTTAATTACGGAGTTTTAAAACATCTGTTGGCAGGGGGCAGCAAATACTTTCCAAATTGACTATTAGACTGGGACGTTAAGCCGATAAAATAATATACATATTCTAATTCGTTGCACATTTTCTTTATTATTTAGATTTGTTACCCACCTACCAAGATAGATAAATCCTAAACTCAATCAGACTTATTGACTGGACACGTATACACTAACTTAAAATTATACAGGTCAAGTGCGTCAGTTAATGTGGACATCAGAATGGGAACAAATGTGATCTCCGTGATTCTATTATGTTGGTTCTTGAGACCAGACTGGCTGATTTGAGTATTTAATGAACTGCTGATTTCTTGGAACTGGACAGTCGAAGAGTTGATAAACATCCTCTGGTCTTTTTCCAATTTTCAACTTTCTAGTTTTGGTTCCTGATGATAGTGGAGACTTTGATGGGGGTGGTGTTGCAATGAGCAGCCTGAGGGCACTGTGGGATATGGTATTGTGATTGACCTGCTAAGGGACAGGAGCAGAGTGGATAATAAAAAGATGCAGTGAAACACAGCCACGTTATTTCTTATATTTTTAAGTGTAGAATACCACAAAACTGTAAAACTTTGAAAGAAAAACCAGTAGGAATGTAACCTAAATAATAAATATTTATGTAGCTATAGTAATAGTAATAATATAGCTAAATATTAAATAATAAAAAAAATTCAGCTGGGTCTTATGCCTGGAGATGGATCCTGAGATTTGTAGGCTAGTGTTTGCCCGTTTAACACTTATTTTCCCCACAAAGCTGACATACGGCTTCATCCAAATTTATTGGTTTACCTCTCTCATTAGGTACGAATCCAAAATGTCCTCAGATCGCTGATGTAACGTTTGGTTTCCCAACAAGATCCATCGTGTCGCCAGAACCTGAAGAGAAACAGCAGAATTCGCCTGACTGGATTTTGCAGCACTCAAACTTACCTGCGCCAAACTAACAGACACCACCATATAAGGTTTGATTGTGATTGCGTAATTTGTGTATTAACATAAAATCTCCCATTATATGGTAGACTATAAATACAAATTATTACAAAATATTGCAACTGTTATTATTACACTTGCATACAAAACATTGTACTTTGTACTTTGTACTTATCATAGTGCCCACTCAAGCAGAAACAATAACATTGCGTGGGATGTGACACTACCGCATGTGGCACTCCACTTCCTTGTCATGGTTGTCATGGCCACTGTCACATCCCTACTGTGGGTTCTTTATGCTTTACAACTGTGGTGAGCAGAAAAGCATCACTGAAAGCCCAACATGACAAAATTTGAGGCAGCTGGGTTATGACAACTGAAGACCGCATTGGATTCCAGTCTGGTCAGCCAAGAACAGGAATCTGAGGCTACAGTGGACACAGACTCGTCCAAACTGGACAGGTGAAGATTGGAAAAAGACCTTTTGTCAAATTGTCAACTGTCCAGTCCCAGGAGGATAGCAGTTTCTGAAATAGTCAAACCAATCCTGAATGATTCCAGGTGATGAGTCGTGTATCTGCATGATTTTATGCATTGTGCAGTTAACACATGATTGACTAATTGGATAACTACATGACTGTGTGTATAGTGTTCCTAATAAAGTGGGCAGTGAGTGGACACCTAAAATCACAACCTATTGCTAAATTTATAAGAAGCAGAAATGGTTCTTGAGGACCACTGTCCTAAAGTAAACCTTACTGTCACAGTCATGGACTTGGTTTTACAAACTCACTCACTAAATAAATAAATAAATAAATAGATCAGAAACTTTACTATTTCAATACTTTTCAGAAGAAATGTCTGAACTGGTCCATTGATGATAAGGAAGCCAGATAGAATTTTTGTGAAATGGCTAACTAAAACATTTGCTAATTTCACTTATAATAACAAAATATTGCTAGAGTAGTTGTGCAAAGAAATCATCATTCTAGCTTATTTCTCTTGTTTCACTGACTCTCTAGGTTCAGATCACTTAAGTGGAGTGGTTAATTGCCTTTAATCTGTACCACTTCAGGTCAAACAGTGGTTATTGAAAAGCAAGGTCCAGTGCTTACTGTGGGTATTAACAATTCAATTCAATTCAATTTTATTTGTATAGCGCTTTTTACAATAGTCATTGTCTCAAAGCAGCTTTACAGAAATAAAAAACAGGTATAAACAGTCAGAAACAGATAAAGAGAGACAAACAGGAACAGGTAAACAGAGACAAACAGGTATAAAACAAATGGAATTTATCCTAACTGAGCAAGCCATTGAGTGGCGACAGTGGCAAGGAAAAACTCCCTAAGATGTTTTTTGAGGAAGAAACCTTGAGAGGAACCCGACTCAGAAGGGAAACCCATCCTCATCTGGGTAACACAGAATGTGAAGGTAACACAGATAATGTGAAAATGAGAAGTATGTCCTTAGGAGCAGCCATAGTCCCAGCAGAAGATTTGGGCTCATCCAGAGGCAGAAGGGATCTGGATCTCCAATATCTCCATAAATTCGTGTGGGGCTCAGCAAAAAGAGAGAGAGGGAGAAAAACGATTAGGACTGTGAAGTAGTGAGATATAATCTAGTCAGGGTAAGCTTGAGTAAACAAATATGTTTTAAGCCTAGACTTAAACACTGAGACTGTGTCTGAGTCCCGAACACTAATAGGAAGACTGTTCCATAACTGTGGGGCTCTATAAGCGAAGGCTCTTCCCCCAGCTGTAGTCTTCACTATTCTAGGTAATGTCAAATAGCCTGCACCTTTTGATCTGTGTAGGCGTGGCGGATCATATAAAACCAGAAGGTCGCTTAGATATTGTGGTGCAAGACCGTGTAGTGCTTTATAGGTTAATAGAAGTATTTTAAACTTAATGCGAGATTTTACAGGGAGCCAATGCAGTGTGGATAAGATCGGGGTGATATGGTCGTATCTTCTAGTTCTAGTAAGGACTCTAGCAGCTGCATTCTGGACTAACTGGAGTTTATTTAAATTCCTACTGGAACATCCAGACAGTAAGGCATTACAGTAATCTAATCTAGAGGTGACGAATGCATGAACCAGTATTTCTGCATCATGTAGTGACAGTATGTTTCTTATCTTAGAAATATTTCTGAGATGAAAGAACGCTATCCTAGTAATATTATCTACATGAGGATCAAATGATAGACTGGAGTCAATAATCACTCCGAGGTCTTTAACTGCTGTACATGATGAAACAGAAAGTCCATCCAGAGTTACTGTGTAGTCAGGAAGATTACTTCTAGCTACACATGGTCCTAATAAAAGTATTTCTGTTTTATCAGAGTTAAGTAGGAGGAAGTTAGTTAACATCCAACGTCTAATGCCCTTTACACAATCCTCAACTTTACTAAGCTTCTGTCTAGCCTCTGGCTTCGCTGACACATACAGCTGTGTATCATCAGCATAACAGTGGAAGCTAATTCCATGTTTACGAATAATTTGTCCTAGGGGTAACATATATAAAGTAAAAAGCAGTGGGCCTAAAACAGAACCCTGGGGAACTCCAAAAGTAACCTCAGTACGCATGGAGAAATCACCATTTATATCTACGAACTGATAACGATCGGTCAGATAAGACCTGAGCCAGGAGAGGACTGTTCCCTTAATGCCAACAACATTTTCTAATCTATCAAGGAGAATAGTGTGATCTATGGTATCAAAAGCTGCACTAAGGTCGAGTAACACAAGCAGCGAGACACAACCCTGATCAGAGGTCAGAAGAAGGTAATTTACTACTTTAACTAGTGCTGTCTCTGTGCTGTGATGAGGTCTAAATCCTGACTGATACATTTCATGAATGTTATTCCTTTCTAAGTATGAGCATAACTGCTTTGCTACTACCTTTTTGGACAATTGAGACGGGTCAAGGTCAGTTTTTTTTTATCAATGGTTTAATAACTGCTAATTTAAAAGATTTAGGTATATAGCCAATGGTTAGGGAAGAATTTACTATATTTAAAAGTGACTTAATTACTCCTGGACAAATCTGTTTAAACAAACATGTAGGTATGGGATCTAGTATGCAAGGTGATGAATTGGCTGATGAGATTAGTGTAGCTAGGTCGGTCTCTATAAGCAGAGCAAAACACTCTAAACATTGATCCGGTATTGCCACATTTTCATCTAATGTGTTTGTTATATTACTGACCGGTTGTAATTTAATGGCCTGTATTTCATCTCTAATATTTTCAATTTTATAAATGAAAATTAACAGGCCAGAGGTGCGTAATGCAGTGAACCATGAGACATCCCAGCGGTTATTTGAAGAGTTTTCAGCTTTCAATCAGGATGATACCTTGAATGTAGCTGTGCTACATGGAATAGGTTAGTGTTGTTCACCTGAAATTGCTTACTTGATGATCAAACACATGATAATATTGATGATCAAAGTCACCAATATTATTGTGTACACTTCCAAGTTGTTTTTTTTTTTTTAAAGAAATATGGTTGTCTTAAAAGCCTAGCAAACATGAACATTATGATATTTCTTTATTTTTTGAATTTATTCTCATCTATTATCCTTTTGTATACATCTCTTTTTCTGCATTTTTGGGCTGTTTTTTTTTTTAGGAGGGAATTTTTGTGCTGGTTATGATCTTAAAGAACTTTCCCAGGATTTGGGTTTCCCTTACACTGGAGCAAAATGTTTCCCGAGGTCCTGCTCCAATGGTAAGAGGAGGATCTTAAACTCCTTTTTCAGATTAACCAAGTATTTACACCACAGCATTATAGGATCACTACATTAGGTACACCACCAGAGGTGGACTGAGGTATAGTTCTGTTGACTCCATCTCTTCAACAAGATATTAGCTCTAAATTGAATGGTTTATCAATTATTCATTTGTCAGAGCTGTAATTGAATAGTGTTTGTACTACCTACATATTCCATGCACTGATGGATTGGAGAAAAAGAACAGAGAAGCACACATGATTAAATTGGCTTAAAAGAGATGGAGTAACTAATGACATATACAGTGGTGTGAAAAAGTGTTTGCCCCCTTCCTCATTTCCTGTTCCTTTGCATGTTTGTCACACTTAAGTGTTTCGGAACATCAAACCAATTTAAACAATAGTCAAGGACAACACAAGTAAACACAAAATGCAATTTGTAAATGAAGGTGTTTATTATTAAAGGTGAAAAAAATCCAAACCATCATGGCCCTGTGTGAAAAAGTGATTGCCCCCTAAACCTAATAACTGGTTGGGCCACCCTTAGCAGCAACAACTGCAACCAAGCGTTTGCGATAACGTGCAATGAGGCTTTTACAGCGTCCTGGAGGAATTTTGGCCCACTCATCTTTGCAGAATTGTCCTAATTCAGTTACATTAGAGGGTTTTCGAGCATGAACGGCCTTTTTAAGGTCATACCACAACATCTCAATAGGATTCAGGTCAGGACTTTGGCTAGGCCACTCCAAAGTCTTCATTTTGTTTTTCTTCAGCCATTCGGTGGTGGACTTGCTGGTGTGTTTAGGATCATTGTCCTGCTGCAGAACCCAAGTTCGTTTCAGCTTGAGTACACGAACAGATGGTCGGACATTCTCCTTCAGGATCTCTTGGTAGACAGCAGAATTCATAGTTCCTTTTATCACGGCAAGTCTTCCAGGTCCTGAAGCAGCAAAACAGCCCCAGACCATCACACTACCACCACCATATTTTACTGTTGGTATAATGTTCTTTTTATGAAATGCAGTGTTCCTTCTACGCCAGATATACTTGGACACACACCTTCCAAAGAGTTCCACTTTTGTCTCATCGGTCCACAGAATGTTGTCCCAAAAGTCTTGGGGATCATCAAGATGTGTTGTGGAGAAATTGAGATGAGCTTTGATGTTCTTTTTCAGACTTCAGGCAGTTATTTACTACATTCCTACACTGTTGACACGATTTGGTTGTAAATACCTTTATAAAAAAAATTTTAGTTGAAAGTCTCACTTTGAGGACATATTTAATTTAAAGTCCAATATATGTGGTAGACAGCTTAAGTAACAATATTTTGTCAGCATCTAAATATTTATGGCCCTGAATGTAGCTCATTGTGATAATGTTTTCTGAATGACCAGAACACGGTGATGTGTAAGAACCAGCAAAAACTTCTTCAATCCCAGATGGACCACCTTCAAGTTGATGTGTTCTGTCCTTTACCAGGGTATCATTTGCCCTCAGTACCTATGTGTCTGAAATGACAACACCCCAAGGGTGTCGGGGAAGCATCCCACACTTTTGGAATACCTGCTGTTCTGGCAAGCCTAGAAGTGGCCATCATCAGTCTGAGCATCCATGCAGATGTGTAACCTCTGTAACCTGGTTTCTTGTTAGGGAGTTCTTCTCTAAGTTCATTGAAAATCCGAGCTGCACAATCTGTGACAGAAGGACAGATGTGTTCTGGAAAGCTTTATTCTTGGTGGGGGCACACAGTAGCCAGCTGTCCAAATATGGCAGTATATTGTGGAGATAAGCCTGTCTGCGTATATCATGAAAACATCAGTGGAGTTAGAAAGAGGCTAAATGGCAGAACTCTGTTCAGCTTGGGTCAACCCTGTTTAAAGAAAGTGTTACAGTCCCCTATAGGTGTTGAAACACAGAACTGAGATGTGCTGTCCAAGGGTTCCATGCTAAAAGTGTATTTAGCCATGGTTTTTTTTACTCTGTTACCGGCACCCTCCTAACTAGGGGTTCTTTAGCACCAAGTCCAAAGAATGGCCCTAATACATAAGGTAGGTTTTATAGGGCTGATTTGCACACATCAAGCAGAAATTTTTTTGCTGAACACACCCGGTGTCATGTATACACTAAGCTGGTAGCACGTTGCGATATATTCTGGTATTGATTTCCCACTGCTAGGCGGTATCAATCAACTCCCTTACAGAGGGATCAGCATCTGCAGATTGAAGGGACTGCTCCACTGCTGTCAAAAGAATAGGTAAGAATATTGCCTGTGCATTCTGCATGCAATGCAATATTCTAAGTTTTCACCAGGGAATCATCAGTGCTTTCAGCACTTGTGCAGCACATATCTGCTTCGTTTGTTGAGACCAGCGACGTGTCAGATGCAACAGCCATTATATTGCCAACACCAATCCAACAATTTTCTGCTTGAACACAAGTGTGAGGATGTGTCGATTAGCATAATGAGCAACAGTGGCAATATAAACAACCCATATAAACAGTGGTGGATTAAACAATAGTGGAACATGTTGGGGGCTGATTCTGCAATGCTTTTTTCTACACAAGTCATGAGGCAAAGTGTCTATGGCTGTACATATTTTCATGAGCATGGAGCTTATGGTTTTTTTCCCATGAAAATATATAATAAATATTTACAAAAATGTGAGGGGTGTACTCACTTTTGTGAGATACTATATTTCAAAGGCTTTGGGACTCCAAAGGAGCACAGTGAGAGCCATAATCATAAAAAGCTATGCACAGTTGTGAACCTTCCCAGAAGTGGCCAATCTTCAAAAATTCTCCCAAGGGCACAGCCTCAACTACTCATCCAGCAAGTCACAAAAGAGCCAAGCACAACATCAAAGGACTTACAGGCCTCTCTTGTATAAATAAAGGTCACTGTTCATGACTCCACTATCAGACAGACACTGGGGAAAAATGTCATCCATGGAAGTGTGGCAAGGCAAAAATCTCTCCTAACTAAGAAGAACATTTAAGCCTCATCTGAATTTTGCCAAAACACACCTTGATGATCCTTAAGTGGAGTCAAAAGTGGAACTGTATGGAAGACAGGGCTCCTGTTTCATCTGGCATAAACCAAACACGTAAACCAATTCCACAAAAAGAACATGATACCTACGGTCAAGCATGGTGGTGGTTGCTCAAGCACAAGTGGATTATGCAGCAGGACAATGATCCAAAGCATAGGAGTAAGTCCTAGTCCTAGAAGTAAGTGAAAGACTGATCTGCAGTTATTGGAAGCATTTGGTTGCAGTTGTTGCTGCTAAAGGTTATACAAACAGATCAAGGAGAATAGTATGGTATCAAAACTGCACTAAGGTCAAGCAACACAAGCAACGAGACACAAACCTGATCAGGGGCCAGTAGTACATCATTTACCACTTTAACCAATGCTGTCTCTCTAACTGATACATTTCATGAATGTTATTCCTATATAGGTGCGAGCATAGCTGCTGTGCTGTACAACCTTTTCTAGAGATAAAGGGGAGATTTGATATTGGCCTGTAGTTGTACACTTGACAGGGGTCGATGTCAGGTTTTTTTTAATCAGGGGTTTGATAACTGCTAGTTTAAATGATTTAGGTACATAGCCAGTAAGGGCAGAATGTATTATTTTTAGAAGGGGTTTGATTAATTCTGGAATTATCTGTTTAAAGAAACATGCAAGTAAGGGATACAATCTGATGATTTTTATGAAATTAGTTCCGTCTCCCGAAGGGGAGTGAAACATTCTAATCGTTTATCTGATAATGTTATATTATCTACAGGGTTAGTTATAAGAATGTATTTTTTGTCTAATATATTCAGTTTTGCTAATGGAAAAATTTGTGAAATCATTACTGCCATATAATGATTGTATGCATGTTTCTGTTGTAGTCTTATTCCTAGTTAATTTTGTTACAGTATTATATAAGAATATAGGATTATCTTTATCTTCTATTAGGGTGGAGAGATGGAGAGAGAGAAATTTTCTATATTTCAGGAGGCTGTCCTTCCATGCTGCTTGAAATACCACCAATTTGGTTTAATGCCATTAACGTTCTAATTTTCGAGCGGTCTGTTTTAAGGTATGTGTGTGATCGTTATACCAGGGTGCTAGCTTATTCTCTCTAATTATTTTTCTTTTATGTGGAGCTACCTTATCTAGCATGTAGCACAACTTTGACACAAAAACATGTCAAACCAAATGAAACATTATCCACCATCATTTTGTGGCTTTTTTTCTTTCTTTTTTTTATCGGTTCAAACACTGTTTAGGCTCCGCCACCATTTTAAAAGTATTGATTTGGCACCGGTATCGTAAAAAACCCAAGTGATACCCAACCCTAACTATGGGTGGGTCCTATTACATACTGATTGACCCCTATTATATCTAGAATGGACACAACTGCTGTTCTCAGAGGGTCTTCTGGGTTATCAAAATGAATATTTAAGTTTTCATCAATTAATGCTTTGTCTAAAGAAACAACCAAGTTTGAGAAAATCTGCAAGTTCACAAAGGAATTCAGAATATGGTCCTGGGGGTCTGTAAATAAAAATTGGTGGAATCGACTCGGTAGGCTTATTTTTTTGTGGCTACATATGCTGTACTAGTATAAAGAACTTCAAAATTGTTGAATTTATGACTAGGTTTTTGTGTGACACCTAGATTATCATTATAAATGACACCTCCTCTTCTGCTAGTTAGATGGGAATGATGTATATGACTGTACCCAGGAGGACTAGCTTCATTTAATGCTACCTACTAATTTGGTTTAATCCATGTTTCTGTTAAACACATTATATTTAACTCCTGATCAGTAACGGTTTCATTAACAATAAGTGCTTTAGACAGAATAGATCTGATTTTAATAGTCCTAGCTTCAGATCAAAGGTGCTGGATGTGCATTCAGTATCATCTGATTTTAGGTTAATTAGGTTGTTAAAGCAAATTTTCTGAATATTTCTACATTTTTATTTAGCTCGGGGAAGAGACACAGTTTGTATATTGTGGACCCTAGGTGATGACCTAGGTGTAGCTAGCAGACGGTTGGTTTAGGCTGCTTGTGTGCTCCCTGGCCTTGTCCTTGGATTGTCACCGATTAACTAGGGCTGTTCTGAGACCTTGTGATATGCTGTAAGAAATGAGAACAGCACCTTCTCTGATGGTGTACTGAGGCAAAATTACAATAAATTTACACTGTCAAAATACGTATGGACCTGACCTGTATATGGTGTTTAGAATAAGTGTGTTTGTGTATCTGTGTTTTTTTGGGGGTTTTTTTACATAAATTTTTCTATGAATGGTCATTTAGCACAAAAACACTGAACTCTTCTTCTGTCTGCCACTGGTTGATGGTGGGACGGTGCGGCTCCCACAGCTAATTGGTTTGTCTCGCGCTCTAGACCTCATTTTGACTGGAAGACCTGTAGGCGCCCAGGAGGCACTGGCATTTGGACTAGCAAACAGAGTGGTACCAGATGGAAAAGGTAAACAGAGATGCAGTTAGTTTTTAATATTGCACTGGTCTTCAGTGGCTGCTTAAAACCTCCATTAATATTGAAGATTTTGTGATAGTTGTTCATGAGTCCCTTGTTTGTCATGAGCAGTTAGCTGCCCATTGTTCAGAAAAGTCCTGCACATTCTTTGCTTTTAAGGCATCTTCTGCATATTTGTCCATTTCCAACAGTGGCTATATGATGTTGAGATCCATCTTTTCACACTTAGGACAACTGATGGACTGCTACACAATATTAAGGTTGTGCAAACATACATTGAATCAAACCCCCAACCCTGGAGGTGTGAGTGGAACATGGTAACCACTAAGGCACCGTGCACCCCTCTCATAGATAACATTTCATTATTCATGTTCAGAAGTTAAATGTACTCTTTAGATAATATGCTAATCCATTTCAGAAACCATTCTTGACTTAATGTTGTAGTCCGGCTAAATGAAATTGATCAGCTTTCAAAAACCATGTTGCCTATCAGTTTAATCGAAGGTGATGCATCAATATCAGTAGATGTTATATTCTTCTGTGGAAAAAGTAAGTACACCCTTGGCCTCAGCAGCTAGTATAGCCCCCTTTAGCAGAAATAACTTCTTTGTAGGCATTTTGCATAATTTCCAGCAGGTTTGCTGGAATTTTTGACCACTCTTCCATGCAATATTATTTCAGTTGCAAGATGTTTAAGGATTTTCTTGCATGTACTGCCCATTTCAAATCCCCCACCACAACATTTAATTGGGATTAAAAATCTGGGCTTTGATTAGGCCATTCCATAACCCTACATTTATTCTTTTTGAGCCATTCCTTGGTGGATTTGCTAGTGTGCTTAGGATCATTATTCTGTTGCAAGGTCCACTTTCAGTTCCACTTCAACTTTTGGACAGATGTCCTCACATTATCTTTAAGCACTCTTTGATATGATGCAGAATTCATAGTTGAATCAATGTAAGCTGTCCAGTCACCAAGGAAGCAAAGCAACCCCAAACATCCACATTTCCACCACCATGCTTAACAATTGGTATGAGGTGCTTCTCCTGAAAAGCTGTCTTTGGTCTGCACCGAACATGTCTGCTGTGGCCAAACAACTCTATCTTTGATTCATCTGTCCAGAGCACATTATTCCAAAAGGCCTGGTTTTTCCCTGTGTGCTCACTGCAAAATTATAATCTTGCAAAGGCTTTTTCCTGGCATGCCTCCCATGTAGGTCAAATTTGTGCAGTCTCTTTCTAACTGTAGATGCATGCATTTTGTCTACAGTTGCTGTCAGACTTGTTGGCATATCCTGTGATTAAATTTTGGGGGTCTTGGAGACTTCTTTTTGCATGAGACGGTCTGTTCTTGGGGCTGAATTTGCTGGGACGGCCAGTCCTGGAAAAATTGTCAGTCATTTGAAATTTGCACCATTTCTAGATTATTTTCTTTACAGTGGAAGGATGTATATGAAATAATTTGGAGCTCTTTTCAAATCCGTTGCCAGACTCATAGATATCCACAACCTTTTTCTGAAAGCCTTGCAGAACTCCTTAGATCTTGGCATGATGACACCGCACACCTCAATAGCAAAGGGAACACAAAGGGATATGCTTTATCCATTCCATAACCAGCTTTGATGTGTGTTTGGGGTTTGTCCTACTGGAACACCCAATTGTGTCCACGTTTCAAGCGTCTGGCTGATGGTTTGAGATTATGTTGAATAATTTTAAGGTAGTCCTACTTCTTCAATATTCTATTCACTGGCAGAAAAACAGCCTCAGAACATAATGCTGCCACCACCACCATGCTTAACAGCTGGTACAGCGTTCTTTTCTTTTTCTCCTCCAAACATACCTCTAGATATTGTGGCCAAACAATTCAGTCTTTGTCTCATCTGACCATAAAACTTTCCTCCAGAAGGGTCTTTCTTTGTTCGTGTGATCAGCCGCAAACATTAGACGGGCTTGAACGTGTTGATTTTGGAGCAGGGATTTCTTTCTTGGACTCGCTTGACTGAATACATTGACACTAATGTTCCAGCAGCTTTCAGTTCATGCGCCTTGGTGTTTCCTGGGTTTTTCCTGACCATCCGAACCGATTTCCTCTCAGCTGTGGGTGACCGTTTGGGTCTTCTTCCAGACCATCAAGTAGCTACACTGTACTTACTTACAGTTGTTTGAACTGATGATCTTGGTATCTGCTATTGTTTCGAAATGGCTCCAAGAGACATTCCTAACTTTCCCAAAATACTATGTGTTGTTGAATCCAATGAGTGCTGTCAAACAAACCCTTTTTATGTTGGCACAGAGAAACCAGCAGCTGTAGTCAATCATGATCACTAACAGGAAATTAAGAGGCCTTGGTCTTGACAAATTAAAGGACATTTTGGAATTTTCAGCACTATTGAATTAATAATAAAGTGTTTGTATGTATATTTTTGACCCTGTATGTATAATTTTGGTCCTGTGTTGATTACAGAAACTCCCAAATGAATTAAAACTTAACCAAATTAGTTTTTTTTTATTAAATCTGTACAATTATTCTGCCCCAGAAAAAGAAAAGTTCAAAGAAATTATTGAAAGCCCAATATTGCCATGACATTCATATCCATGTTGAGTGTATGAACTTCCAACCGCAACTGTGTGTGTATTGTAGCGGGATTAGCCCGGGGGAGGCGTAGCACAAACATGCGGGAAGCTGGTTGTGGTGAAAGAAGCGGAAAAAAAGGTTTATTTTCTTATCTTATCCAATACCATCTGGGCCTGTGTGAAAAGGTATTTGCCCCCGTAGTTAATTCCCTAATTCTGTGAAACTGCATTCATAATGGGGTGCCGATGGACTAGACACAACCAGGCCTGATTACTTCAAACCCTGGTCAATCAAATCAACACTTACAGTGCATCTGGAAAGTATTCCCAGCGCTCCACTTTTTCCACATTTTGTTATGTTACATCCTTATTCCAAAATGGATTAAATTCATGATTTTCCTCAAAATTCTACAAACAATACCTCATAATGACAACATGAAAGAAGTTTGTTTGAAATCTTTGGAAATTTATTAAAAACAAACAAAAAAAAGCACATTTACATAAGTAAATGGTAATACACAAGTATTCACAGCCTTTGCTCAGTACTTTGTTGAAGCACCTTTTGGCACAAATTACAGCCTCAAGTATTTGAGAATGATGCTACAAGCTTGGCACACCTATTTTTGGGCAGTTTCTCCCATTCTTCTTTGCAGGACCTCTCAAGCTTCATCAGGTTGGATGGAGAACGTCGGTGCCATTTTCAGATCTCAAGATGTTCAATCGGGTTCAAGTCTGGGCTCTGGCCGGGCCACTCAAGGACATTCACAGAGTTGTCCTGTAGCCACTCCTTTGTTATCTTCGCTGTGTGCTTAGGGTCGTTGTCCTGTTGGAAGATAAACCTTTGCCCCAGTCTGAGGTCCAGAGCGCTCTGGAGCAGGTTTTCATCAAGGATGTCTCTGTACACTGCTACATTCATCTTTTCCTCGATCCTGATTAGTCTCCCAGTTCCTGCCGCTGAAAACATCCCCACAGCATGATGCCACCACCACCATGCTTCAGGGATGGTATTGGCCATCTGATGAGTGGAGCCTGGTTTCCTCCAGATATGACGCTTGCCATTCAGGCCAAAGAGTTCAATCTTTGATCTGAAAGTCCTTCAGGTGCTTTTTGGCAAACTCCAGGCGGGCTGTCCTGTGCCTTTTACTGAGGAGTGGCTTCCATCTGGCCACTCTACCATTCAGGCCTGATTGATGGAGGGCTGCAGAGACGATTGACCTTCTGGAAGGTTCTCCTCTCTCCACAGAGACACGCTGGAGCTCTGTCAGAATGACCATCGGGATTTTGCTCACCTCCCCGTCTAAGTCCCTTCTCCCCTGATCGCTCAGTTTGGCCGAGCGGCTAGCTCTTGAAAGAGTCCTGCTGGTTCCAGACTTCTTCCATTTACGGATGATGGAGGCCACTGTGCTCATTGGGACCTTCAATGCTGCAGAAATGTTTCTGTACCCTTCCCCAGATCTGTGCCTTGATACAATCCTGTCTCGGAGGTCTCCAGACAATTCCTTGGACTTCATGGCTTGGTTTGTGCTCTGACATGCATTGTTAACTGTGGGACCTTTATATAGACAGGTGAGTGCCTTTCCAAATCATGTCCAGTCAACTGAATTTACCACAGGTGGACTCCAATCAAGTTGTAGAAACATCTCAAAGATGATCAGTGGAAGCCGGATGCACCTGAGCTCAATTTTGAGTGTCATGGCAAAAGCTGTGAATAGTTATGCAAACGTGGTGTTTTTTTTTTTTTATATATATATATAAATTTGCAAAGATTTCAAACTTCTTTCATGTTCTCATTATTGGGTAATGTTTGTAAAATTTTGAGGAAAATAATGAATTTAATCCATTTTGGAATAAGGCTGTAACAACAAAATGTGGGAAAAGTGAAGCGCTGTGAATACTTTCCGGATGCACTGTAAATAGAACTTTTTCACCAGCATGAAATTGTTTAAAAGATCTTACCAAGTAACACACTATGCTAATGCAGAAGAAGGTGGTTGAAATGTATCAGTCTGGGAAGGGTTACAACACTATTTCAAAGGCTCTGGGACTCCAAATGACCACAGTGAGAGCCATTATTTCCAAATGGAAAAACTCGGCACAGTAGTGAACCTTCCCAGAATTGGACGACCTTCCAAAATTCCTCCATGAGCACAGCAACAACTCATCCAGGAAGTCACAAAGACAAAAGACCCAAGAACATTAAAGGACAGGACATACAGGCCACTCTTGCAATCAATAAAGGTCACTGTTCATGACTCCACTATCAAAGAGTCACTGGGCAAAAATGGCATCCATAGAAGAGTGGTGAGGTGAAAACCACTGCTAACCCAAAAGAACATTAAGGCTCAGCTGAATTTTGCCAAATCACCTTGATTATATTAAAGCCTTTTGGGAGAATGTTCTGTGGACTCCTGAGTCAAAAGTGGAACTGTTTGGAGGTGATGTAAATATTTTCTGGATAATTAAACCCATGAGTAAGCAAAAAATCACAATGAACTGATCATAAATGATTGAATCATAATCATGGAAAATAAGGAAGAATATTTCACAGTAGACAGGGGCCCTCGGCCTTGGTGCTGAGTCCTTTTGTGACAGTGGTCAAGTATAAGCTATGACAATGCCTTCCTTAGGATGGATCACTGGATGTTTCAACTCAACTGATGCGGAGGACATTCTCAACCTGCCACCAACCCTGAGCAATCCATTCTGAAAGATAGGGTCAAGTTGATAAATCTTGTGAGTTTTTGGTAGCTTTGTGGATTCCTGACTAAACAATTTCAGCTCCTTTTCAAAGTCTTCTCTTTGTGCTGCTCTGATGAGCAGCCTCTGATGAGCAGCTCTGATGACCAGTCTCTTCGTTCCTCTACACTAATGGGCCCAGATCTGTCTTTATGTGCCAGTCTCTGAATCCGAGCAATAATGTTGAGGGTTGTATTCCAATCTGAGAGTCTTGACAGCCTCTTGAAGAAGCTGTCTCTTTCAACAGCATCTGTTTTCAGGACTTTGACCTCTGGGTCACCTACAAGAAGCTGTGGGGATCTTTGGGTAAAAACAATTTCTTGTTCCCATAAGAACTTTGGTCCTCTGAGCCAATTTGATTCTATTAGGTCTGCCACCTTGAGACCCCTACATGCGTGGTCGGCTGGATTCTGGCTTGTTTCGACGTAGAACCACTGACTAGGATCAGTAGTGTCTCTTATTTTCTGGATGCGATTTTCTACAAAAAGATGAAAGCGCCGGGCGTCATTCTTGATGTACCCAAGCACCACCTGTGAATCAGTCCAGAAAAACTCCTGGTCTATTTTCAGCTCTAGCTCTTCTCTAAGGACGCTACTCAGAGCAGCAGAGACTGTAGCTGCAGTGAGCTCAAGGCATGGAATGCTGACCACCCTTGTGGGTGCCACTCTGGCCTTACCCATGACTAATGCACAATGCACTTGTTCATCAACAACAATCCTGATATATCAACATTGTCCATAGCCATTGTTGCTGGCATCTGAAAAATGATGCAGCTCAATTTTTTGTATTGTGGTATTTGAGTCATCTTGGTATTTGAATTTTCTCAAGATTTTCCAGGTCATGGAGCCATGTTTCCCACTTTGGCTTCAGTTCAAGAGGAACATGTTCATCCCATCCTACACCTTGTTTGCACATCTCTTGCAGCACTCTTTTCCCAGACAATATGTAGGGAGAGAGAAATCCTAATGGGTCATATACACTAGCTACCGTTGATGGTATTCCTCGCCGGGTGGCTCCCTTTTCATTGAGGACGACATTGTATGAGACCGCATCCGTCTCTATGCTCCACTTCACTCCCAGCACACACTGCATTGGAAGCTCGCTGTAGTTCAGGTCCACATCCTTCACTGCACTTGCACGTTCACTCTCTGGAATTGCATCCAAAACCTTTCTGTTGTTAGAGACAAATTTGTGAAAGTGCAGCTGTCCTTTACTACAGACTTCTCGTGCTTCATTGACAAGCTGGTTTGCTCTTTGAACTGAATCGACACTGATAAGCCCATAATCCACATAGAAATTTTTTCTTCAAAGGTGCCTTCACATTTGGGAGAGCAGTCAAATACGACCCTAATCTTCTCAGGCTTCCTAGGATGATACACCGCATGGTGTGGAATGTACCATGTGTTGCCTTCTTTGGGGTGGCATTTGTTTCTTCTGCATCACCATCTCTAAAGACATTGTCCATGAGTTTGATATAATCTTCCTTGTACTTTGGACTCTTTTCCATTTTTCCTTTTAAATGTTTCAATCTGACTGTAGCCAGCTGCTTGTTGTTTGGAAGCTGAGGACGCTCTCTAAATGGTAGAGGCATCTCCAGATGTCCCTCTTCATTATGTTGACTTCTCCAATTCAAGAGATGCAGAAATTGAACGTCGTCTTTGGATATTGTCTTTTCGCTTGGATTTGTGTCAAGAAAATCTCTCTCTAATGCTTTGAAGTTCTTTCACAGAGATGCGATGACGGAACCCTTCGCCATTCCTTATCTCAATGCAAGGCATTTTGGCTCCAACTATACTCCAGGCTAAATCTGTCTTGACTGCATAAGGTTCATACTCTTCCCCTGATATCACTGCTTTTGGTTTCAGAGCCCTTGCACAGTCATAGCCAATCAGAAGTCCTGCAGGACAGTTCAACAGATCTGGCATCTCTTCGGCTATGCTCAGAAGGTGAGTCCACCCTGCTGCTATTCTTCTCTAGTGGAATCCTTTCCATTTTTCTCATCTTCTTGTTTTAATGCAAAAAGATAAGAAACTGGATTGCAAGCAACGTGTGCCTCTTTGGCTACAAAGTCTGAGAACTCCTTAAAGACAGGATATGGCTTCCCTTCATCTAGTGCTTTAGTGACGTACCGGTTCCGGCGGGTTGTTGCCCAGTCAGGAAGTTTTTGGTTTTCTTGACAATCATCTAAAACTTTTAGACCATGAACGTAAGGTATTTTATTTTTGCAGGAGATCTCTAAATTCCCTTAATTTCAGTGATTCCCTTGGTCCAATCTTGGGCCAGCTACTCAGCTTCCCCCTGAATGCTCTTTGAACTATGAAGGGGTGGCCATAACATGTGTTAAGGGCATCCCAAGCCTGTATGTAGGCTTCCTCATCACTTCTATAAAATGTTCCTTCTAACACAGAAAGTGCTTCTCCACTGTTGTATTTTTTCAAGTAATATAGCCTATGAGCTGGGTTTGTGCAACTTGTTTTGATTAAGGCCTTGAAGCAGGTACGCCATTCAGTGAATTTAAGTGGATCTCCTGTAAACATGAATGGCTCTAGTGCTGGAAGCCTAGTCATTGCCAGTGATTCTTTTAATGCTTGAACTAGCGAGGCTTCATTTGATTTTGATTCTATTTTGCTTTCAGAACAAAAAGGGATTGAAAGGTCTTTGGGATTCTGGGTGCATGCTCCCAAACTTATTCTTCTGGTCAGATTAAAATGTTCGCTTCAACTGGTTTGTCGTTTCTTTTATTGCATTCCTTCACGACATAAGCGCATTCAATCACCGTCAAACACCATCAAACACTATCAAACACTGTGAAAAACTGAAATAAAGTACATAACACATGAGCATATTGTACATAAGCATGTTCTTAAGAGTCCATGAGTATTCATTCATCTTGCTCACGTATTAACTAGCATTAATGGCCTTAGGAAACAGTTGTGGCGCAGGTAGTAGAGCGGGTTGTCCACTAATCGTAGGGTTGGCAGTTCGATGCCCGGATGACTCCACATACCGAAGTGTCCTTGGGCAAGACACTGAACACCAAGTTGCTCCCGATGGCAAGTTAGCGCCTTGCATGGCAGCTCTGCTACCGTTGGTGTGTATGTGTGAATGGGTGAATGAGACAGTGTAAAGCGCTTTGGATAAAAGTGCTATATAAGTGCACCATTAACCATGAAACATTTGCACTATTACATTACAATACAAACATGAAACGCAGAACATCACAAACCAACATACCGTGTGCGCCTTCCGACCAGAAACCTAGGAGTTGCTGTAACGCTTTACTGTTTAATTATTCTCTTCTTATAACTCCATGTACAGCATAGCACCAAACACTGCATGCACGTTTGCACTGCTATTAGTTAGGCTAATCACATGACCACAGTAACTTAAATTAAATGCAGCTCAATAGTTTAACCTGTAGGTGCCACTATTTCTGCAACCCTCATAAAACAAAACTCACGTAGGCAAATTATTATTAATATTTACATTGCATTATTGTAATAACATAACAAATAAATACTTTAAAGACTTAAAGAAAAGACCCATACATGTTTTCAACGACACAAGCCACAAGCACTATATACAGTATCTCACAAAAGTGAGTATACCCCTCACAATTTTGTAAATTTTTGATTATATCTTTTAATGTGGCAACACTGAAGAAATGACACTTTGCTACAATTTAAAGTAGTGTGTGTACTGCTTGTGTAACAGTGTAAATTTGCTGTTCCCTAAAAATAGCTCAACACACAGCCATTAATGTCTAAACCGCTGGCAACATAAGTGAATACACCCCTTAGTGAAAATGTTAAAATTGGGCCCAAAGTGTCAATATTTTGTGTGGCCACCATTATTTTCCAGCACTGCCTTAACCTTCTTGGGCATGGAGGTCACCAGAGCTTCACAGGTTGCCACTGGAGTTCTCTTCCACTCCTCCATGACAACATCACGGAGCTGGTGGAGGTTAGAGACCTTGTGCTCCTCTATCTTCTGTTTGAGGATGCCCCACAGATGCTCAATAGGGTTTCGGTCTGGAGACAGCTTGGCCAGTCCATCACCTTCACCCTCAGCTTCTTTAGCAAGGCAGTGGTCATCTTGGAAGTGTGTTCGGGGTCGTTATCATGCTGGAATACTGCATACTGATCATGCTCTGCTTCAGTATGTCACAGTACATGGTTCCCTTTGTACTCCTCACCTGGTTGCCGTCACACACGTTTGACACCATCTGAACCAAATAAGTTTATCTTGATCTCATCAGACCACAGGACATGATTCCAGTAATCCATGTCCTTAGTCTGCTTGTCTTCAGCAAACTGTTTGCGGGCTTTCTTGTGCATCATCTTTAGATGAGGCTTCCTTCTGGGACGACAGCCATGCAGACCATTTTGATGCAGTGTGTGGCGTATGGTCTGAGCACTGACAGGCTGACCTCCCACCCCTTCCACCGCTGCAGCAATGCTGGCAGCATTCATATGTCTATTTCCCAAAGTCAACCTCTAGATATGACGCTGAGTACGTGCACTCAACTTCAACCATGGTCAACCATGGCTAAGACTTTTCTGAGTGGAACCTGTCCTGTTAAACCGTTGTATGGTCTTGGCCACCGTGCTGCAGCTCAGTGTCAGGTTCTTGGCAATGTTAGAGGTATAATCTTCTTATAGTCTAGGCCATCTTTATGTAGAGCAGCAATTCTTTTTTTCAGATCCTCAGGTTATTTTGATGGGACATCAAATTTACACTGTTATAAAAGCTCTACACTAACAAGGTTTATATTGTAGCAAATTGTCATTTCTTCAGTGTTGTCACATTAAAATATACATAATCAAAAATTGTGATACAAAAACGTGAGGGGTATACTCCCTTTTGTGAGATACTTTAAGTGCTGACCAATTTTTACTATAAAAGTCACATCCAATTGTGTAGGCTATGCTGGGGTACAATGATCATAGCTCATTAATGAGGCTCAGGTCTCTCTCTCTCTTCTTTTTTTTTTGTGTGTGTATCAGCCTTACAGTTCTCTGTTGAGCTTGCAGAGCAGAGAAGTTCCTTTCCTCAGATTTGTCTCTGTGCTGACCGTAACTCTACATATCATGCAACTTTTGATGCCACCTCGTTCACCCAGGCCATGCAGTATGAAACCAACTATGGCCTGCCAATAAGGTCTGGGGAAAGTTCTCTTGCCTAAAATAACACAAAAAATCTGATCCCTCATGGCTTTATTGAACACACTCATTCAACATTCAAAATGGCAGTGGAAAAAGTATAGTAAAGTAAAAGTAGTAATTTTTGCCCATTCTTCCTGGCAGAACTGCTTTAGCTCGGTCATATTCTTTGGACGTCTCATGTGTATGGCTCTCTTCAACTCATTCCATAGCATCTCTATTGGGTTGAGGTCTGGGCTCTGACTTGGTCACTCCAAAAGGCAGATTTTGTTTTTCTGAAGCCATTCTGTTGTGGACTTGCTCTGGTGTTTTGGGTTGTTGTCCCGCTGCATCACTCAACTCCTACACAATTTCAGCTGACGTACAGACAATTCTATATCAGAATTGTCTGATATACTTGGGATTTCATCTTCCCCTCAATGATTGCAAGCTTGCCAGCCCCTTATACAGCAAAACAGGCCCAAATCATGAGTTTCCTCCACCATACTTTAAGGTTTGGATGATGCTTTTATGATGATATGCCGTGCCCTTTCTACGCCAGATGTAGTGATGTGTGGTTTTTCCAAATAGTTCAAGCTTAGTTTCATCATTCCACAAAACATTTTGCCAATGCCACCGTGGACTGTCAATGTGCTCCTTTGCAAACTTCAGGCGTGCAGCAATGTTATTTTTAGTAAGCAATGGCTTCCTTCATGGTGTCCTGCTGTAGATACCCTGCTTGGTCAATGGTTTACATATTGTAGACTCATGAACAGAGATGTTAGACAGTTCCAATGATTCCTTCAAATCTTTGGCTGTCATTCGGGGTTGTTTCTTTACCTCATTGAGGAGTCTTCGATGTGCTCTTGGTGCCATTTTGACTAGGCGCCCAATTCTTGGTATAGTAGCAACAGTCCCAAAGTGTCTCCATTTGTAAAATGCTTGCCTAATTGTAGACTGGTGAATTTCTAAAGTCTTTGAAATTTGCCAGCTTTATGTAAGTCAACAATTCTTGATTGTAGATCATCTGAAAGATCCTTTTGGTAAGGCATGGCTCACATATGCATGTGCTTCTTGTGTAGAGCAACCTCCAAAAGTTTGAGGGGTTTTTATCAGTCAAACAAATTTTCTTAACGAGACTCCAGGTATGCAAAAAAAAAAGCTTTTTTGAGGTCATTAACTCAAGGGTTCACATACTTTTTCCACAAGCACTATGAATTTTTTTTTGTTGTTGTTCTCAATAAAGACATGAAAGATCAGAATTTCTTTTGTGTTATTATTTTAAACACATTATATTTGTCAATACCCTTGACTTAGATGAAGATCAGATCACATTTTATGACAAATTTATGCAGAAAACCATGAAATTCCAAAAGATTCACATACTTTTTCTTGCCACTGTATATTATATAAATCTTCTTAAAAATATTTATTTACATGAAAAGCAAACATGCAGATACCAGAGCACACCTTCAGAGGTCTTATCGAGTCCATGCCACAACAGGTCAGAGCAGTTTTGGTAGCACCAGGGGGACCTACACAAGTTTTCTGCACGGCTTTCATTTGAGAATACAGCTTTACAATATGCATCATGAAGTCATTAATGTATTGTGGGAAGAAAAAAACTTATTTTACAGTTTATATGCTGAAAAGTTTATCAGCTAATCTTGCTTGAAAATTTTTTACCTCCATGGATCCACCAGGAACCCCATAAGAGGCGTCTACTTTATCTTACTGGTACTCATACTTCTCACTGGTATGGTCACTCCATGGTTGGATGGTGTCTTTTGCCTGCCTGTGTTAGTCAAAATATTAAAATGAGCTAGTTAACCAACCTAACTATTACACAACCATTTGAGACAGATGAGGCACATGCTAGCCAGCTGATAACAACATAGCTGGCTAGCAAACAGTTTAGTAGTTGGAAACAATAACTGGAATTATACAGAAGTATACAGAAACATCCTGTCTGCCAATTTAAAGAGAAATGCACCCAATTTGACTGGGAAGAACTTAATCATGCAGCAAAACAGTGATTCAAAACACACTGCCAACTCAACAAAGGACTTCATCAGAGGGAAAAAAATGGAAGGTTTTAGAGTGGCCAAGTCAATCAAGAGACCTCAACCAAATCGAGCATGCATTTAACCTCCTGAAGAGGAGACTAAAAGTATGAAGTTCTACCAGCAATCAGGAGGGGGATGGCTACAAGTAGCCACATAGACATAAACTTAAGAACTAGGAGAACAGATTTGGAAACATGATGACGAATGATACACAGCAGAAAAATTCAAGAGGATTAGAGGTAATCAAGTCCTTTTCAGTGTTTTGTCATGATGCATGGAAAGATGTTATTTATGGCAAGGAAGAAGTTGACACTAGTGAATTGGTACAAAAAGCTCTTGACAAAGAATGGCTGTGATGTTACAGCTTTGCAGAGGGAATGGAGAATGCTGAAAACATTGGTGAATGGTCAATTCATAGACCTGGAAAGTGATGCTAAGGAAGGAGCCATTCTGGGCTGATTTTTTAACATTCTTCACTTAGTATAAATTATTCTGGCACTTCCTATAGCTGCAGCCAAATATGAAAGAGGATTTTCAGCACAGAACCAAATCAAGTCATAAGTGCACAGTTCCCCTTTAATCCAGAACCCAGTGTAAAGTGCTAGTTGACAAAAGTAAGCGCAGACCAAACTATACAGGCTGGCCAAGTGACACGGACTCTGAGCCTGAGGAATAATCAAGAACCAGCTATCTTTAAATAGCTAACAAGCAGAACAGACAGCAGCAGGAAAAAAAAAAGATTGAAAAGGCAGTGTGAGTAGGGAGGAAAATACAACAATTTGTAAATGTGAATTGTTTAGAATTGATATTACATGATTGCAGTATTCTTATTTCCATAGGTTATTTATTGTAGTGTTATTACAGATTAGAAGACATTACAGACAATGGGAGGTAGAGCAGACAGCACAGATAGGGGAGAGAAAAGGCAGTGTGAGGCAATCCTGAGAGTACAGTGAACCACACAATGCATGTGTGTGATGAAGTATAAATTTTTATTGATTCATTAAGAAAATTTGGCTCCTAAATATTTGGGGGTTAAGACTCTTTCGCCCTGCAACATAAAAAAAGAAAGAAAAAAAACCCAGCTGAGGATCTGTTACAACACTTGAACAAAAAACAAGACAAGGCTTTGCTGCAGAACTGTCAAAGCTGTCGAACATTGTAAATCTACATAGTTTTAAAATATGTTTTATGAAGTTCACTGGGATGTAATCTCAGTAAGAGCTTCAGATGCTCTACCCAAAACTGTCAATCAGCTCATCAACCACACCCGTTTATTTATCACATTACTCCCATCAAACACATTTATAACAAGGAAAAATATTCAAGTTAAACATCAAGGTGGCAGAGGGAGCATGTTTGTGACAATTCATTTGTATTTAGTTCTACCCACAAAACTCCAGAAAAGTTCAAATGCAACAGAGGACTGGAAACAGGAAATGGCAACTAAATAGTGAAATAAAAGGCAGAATGGCAAACTTAAATTTTATTCTGACTCACTTTTGAAAAGGTCAAAACCAAGAGATGAACAAAAAAGATGAATTATGTGTGACCTAGACTAATGAGAAAAGAAAGTGATTGGACATGAAAACAGAGGGGAGAAAATAAAAAGATCTATCATGAACACAGCACATGTCACACAGGGAAACGGCTTTATTAAAACTGTTTTAAGTGTCTTGGATGAGTTGCTGGAAGTGTTGCACAGCGTTAAGAAGTGGTTTGTCAAAGGGAAATTTCATCCTCCAAACATCCTTTCCCTTATAAATGAGACCCTGATCTTCCACCACAAGAGGCATTTGTTTACAGCTCAAGGCTATGTGCAGACAGACTAGACCAGACATACAGTCCCCCATTTATATGCCAACATTTTTGTTTTAACTGATTGAGTAGTTTCATTATTTCATAATTTATACATTTTTGTTGGCACACTTTCTTTTCTTTATATTCTTTAATTAACACCAGTTACATAAACAACTTATTCAACAAATCTTGACTACTTTTGCAAGCCACTGCATGTGTAAATTTGCTGATGCTTTCCAAGTTATTTTTTCCACCCCTTTTAGAAGCATATATAGAGATATGCAATGTCTCCATTTTTGGATTTAAAAAAGTTTAACAACATTTGCAGAACAATTTTAAAAATGGTTTTGTACAAATCATTTGGTAGTGAAAGATACTGCTCCACTTCTGCATTCTACATGGACAATGTGTATATGTTTTTTCTTTCATTAATCTGTCAGGTATAGAAACAGATGTAGAAGAAACCCAATAAAATGTACGCAAAAATAATCATACAAAACTGAAGTAACTTCAGTATTCAAGTGTCATTATGATGCTAATCCTGTAATCAAGCTGCAATCTCCATAAAATCCCACCTGTGGTTCTCAATGCAAATCTAGGACTAACAGAATACTTATGTTTTGCATTAATCACGATGTACTAGTTCTAAAAGGTTATGATAATGAACTGTTAATGTGTAATAAGTAAGATAAAAACCAGTGACTGAATATACAGTGAGGGGAAAAAAAGTATTTGATCCCCTGCTGATTTTGTACGTTTGCCCACTGACAAAGAAATGATCAGTCTATAATTTTAATGGTAGATTTATTTGAACAGTGAGAGACAGAATAACAACAAGAAAATCCAGAAAAACGCATGTCAAAAATGTTATGAATTGATTTGCATTTTAATGAGGGAAATAAGTATTTGACCGCCTCTCAATCAGAAATATTTCTGGCTCCCAGGTGTCTTTTATACAGGTAATGAGCTGAGATTAGGAGCACACTCTTAAAGGGAGTGCTCCTAATCTCAGCTTGTTACCTGTATAAAAGACACCTGTCCACAGAAGCAATCAATCAATCAGATTCCAAACTCTCCACCATGGGCAAGACCAAAGAGCTCTCCAAGGATGTCAGGGACAAGATTGTAGACCTACACAAGTCTGGAATGGGCTACAAGACCATTGCCAAGCAGCTTGGTGAGAAGGTGACAACAGTTGGTGCGATTATTCGCAAATGGAAGAAACACAAAAGAACTGTTAATCTCCCTCGGCCTGGGGCTCCATGCAAGATCTCACCTCGTGGAGTTGCAATGATCATGAGAACAGTGAGGAATCAGCCCAGAACTACACGGGAGGATCTTGTCAATGATATCAAGGCAGCTGGGACCATAGTCACCAAGAAAACAATTGGTAACACACTACGCCGTGAAGGACTGAAATCCTGCAGTGCCCGCAAGCTCCTCCTGCTCAAGAAAGCACATATACATGCCCGTCTGAAATTTGCCAATGAACCTCTGAATGATTCAGAGGAAAACAGGGTGAAAGTGTTGTGGTCAGATGAGACCAAAATGGAGCTCTTTGGCATCAACTCAACTCGCCGTGTTTGGAGGAGGAGGAATGCTGCCTATGACCCCAAGAACACCATCCCCACCGTCAAACATGGAGGTGGAAACATTATGCTTTGGGGGTGTTTTTTTGCAAAGGGGACAGGACAACTTCATCGCATCAAAGGGACGATGGACGGGGCCATGTACCGTCAAATCGTGAGAACCTCCTTCCCTCAGCCAGGGCATTGAAAATGGGTCGTGTATGGGTATATGACAATGACCCAAAACACACGGCCAAGGCAAGAAAGGAGTGGCTCAAAAAGAAGCACATTAAGGTCCTGGAGTGGCCTAGCCAGTCTCCAGACCTTAATCCCATAGAAAATCTGTGGAGGGAGCTGAAGGTTCGACTTGCCAAACATCAGCCTCGAAACCTTAATGACTTGGAGAAGATCTGCAAAGAGTAGTGGGACAAAGTCCCTCCTGAGATGTGTGCAAACCTGGTGGCCAACTACAAGAAACGTCTGACCTCTGCGATTGCCAACAAGGGTTTTGCCACCAAGTACCAAGTCATGTTTTGCAGAGGGGTCAAATACATATTTCCGTCATTAAAATGCAAATCAATTAACAATTTTTGACATGCGTTTTTTTTTTTTTGTTGTTATTCTGTCTCTCACTGTTCAAATAAATCTACCATTAAAATTATAGACTAATAATTTCTTTCTCAGTGGGCAAACGTACAAAATCAGCAGGGCATCAAATACTCCCCCCCCCCCTCACTGTAGACCAGTGATGACTGAAGATGGCTTCACAGTCTGAGTTTTCCCACAGGGGAATCTTATAAAAGTGAAATGTGAGACAACATAAATATGTGGCTATAACGTGTAAAGAAATTAACAAATGGCAGAATGAAGGAACAACTCCTTATTTAAAACAAAAAGTTCTCCCTGAGAGCCAAGTTACAAGATTCTTCTTACAGTAACAGAAAACTCTATTCCTGGCCCAACAAGTCAGGCTATAATGATTACTACATGTTGAATAGACAGTTTAGGAAAAAATGGCGGGCGGGGAGAAATCTCTATTACTGGAAAAGTGGTCATCAATCAGAAGTACCTTTCCATTCATTGGTTTCCAAGTGAAATGGACTTAGCTGAATTCAAATACATTCAGATTTTATTTAATGATAAATGATGGGCAAAAACACAGAACAAGATAAATGATGGGCAAAAACACAGAACAAGATCAGGTACAAGTATAGGATATTCTGAGTAATGAGGTAGAGCTACAGCTCATCTCTGGCTTGCTTCATGACAAAGCTGTGCAAGCTCTCCAAGTCCCGTCCACTACTATACTCTTCCACCAACTGGCCTCCTCGAAATATCAGCAGTGTTGGATATCCGTTCACCTGTTGTGATGAAACATCAACAAAAGACTTGGTCCAGTATGTATTTTTTTCCTTTATTCTTAGTCAAAAGTAAAATTTCACATAAATATTAATGACATACAAAACATAAAATACAGCCCCCTCTATAAGTACTGGAACAGCCAATTCTTTTTTTTTTTTTTTTTTTTTTTGTCTACACACAAGATGTATGTTTGAGATCAAAGATGAATACGAGATGATGGATCAGAATTTCAGCTTTCATTTATTGATATTTACATCTGGTGGTGTTAACCAACTTGGAACATGGCACCATTGATGTCAGACCACCAAAAGTATAGGAAAAGATACTTGCTTTAGTTTGTGTTAACTGCATCACCAACCTGATGCATTCATCTTTTGTGATGTTTTTCCAGGCTTGGACCATAGCTTCTTTCAGGTTGTTGTTTGCTTTGGGGGAATTTCTCCTTCAAGTCTTCTCTTCAGGAGGTGAAATACTGCTCAATTTGATTGGTGCTTGATTGGCCAGTCTAAAACCTCCCACTTTGCCAACACAACAAAAGACTTCATTAGTGTGAAATTGTGTTTTAGGTCTTTGTCTAATTGCATGATGTTCTTCCCAATAAGGTTGGTTTTTCTTCACAGCGCTCATCAACCGCTGCTGTTTTCCAACTGTCTGGTCTTCATGTTGGTTTATACTTTTAAAAAACAAATGCAGTCTTCACTGGCAAAATCCAGAGCAGACATCAATCCATCGATCCATTTTCTTCACTTTCATTTTCTTCTTTAATTCTGCTCCATCGTCAACAGTGTTGGGTAAGATACTCAAAAAAGTAATCCACTACAGTAAAATTGTAATCTGATTACTTATTAGTGTATGTAAAAAGTAATCAGATCACTAATTACTTTACTTGCATGTTAATTTCAAAACCTATCAAACCTACAAAAATACACTACAAAGTGAAACTCAACTCTTTCAGGAATTTTAGTGCACATCAAGGTATGGCATGTTCAGAAAAAGTTGGATTGATCATAAAACTTGCCTCGGGTGTTGTCACTGTAGGACTACCAGACAAATAAAATATAAAACTTTTATAACTAGGCTAGTTTGGTGTCGCTAGCCAAGAGGAGACACAGCTAAGCGATCACTGTATTGCCATGCAAAGTACATTATCGTTCCTTATGCTCTGCTCATAACATTCATGTAAACTGGAACTCTCAGACATTTACACACCTTGTTTTCCTGCTCAGCATCAGAGGATGTTACGGTTTCAGTTTCAACCCATTTAGTGGTTTAAAAAAAAAAAAAAAAAAAAAAAACAAATCAGTGTATATCCATTTTTCCTCACTGACTGTGTGAGCTAGAGTTTAGAAGAGTTGAGAGCTGTCAGAATGAGTGGTTCCACATATTTTCCTGTAAACTGTCTGATTGGTCTCGCCCCCGTTCACTGAAGATATAAAATTACGCAGTGACAAACTGATCCAAGTGGAGAATTATTCAGGGCTAAAGAAAAAAAATCTTTACGGCAAAACACATTTTAAAAATGCATTTAACTTCTTAACAATAAATTTGTAATGCAATTATTAATTTTATTTTCATCGTAAATTAATCAAATTACATGAATTTTACATTTAATTTGTTACATTATTGTGTTATGAGAAAAAGTAATTAGATTACAATAACGTGTTACTTTTTAACAACTTACACCCAACTCACATTCATCTTTTGATCTCAAACCCAAATGTCTTCAACATATAGCAAAAACAGAGTTGGCCTTGCAGAAACAGATTGTATGTATAAACCAATTACATGATTAAGTCACAGAATGGTCAAACTTCAGTTTAGACAGACTCTGCAACATCTTTACTCTACTGTATGTGTGTACACAAATAAATAATTTTTTTTTTTTTTGGGAGGGGACAGCAAATTTACACTGATATACAAGCTGTACAGTGACTACTTTACTTTACTACTTTAAATGTCATTTCTTCAGTGTTGTCACATGAAAAGATATAATCAAATATTGACAAAAATGTGAGGGGTGAACTCACTTTTGTGAGATACTGTATAAGAGAGAATTCTAAGGTTTTAGCTACTATGCTAGTGTTACCTGGCTAGCATGCCACTATCAGCTTTAAGTTGTGATAGACTCAGGTATTTAACAGGTAAAGTGGTTGCTGCGGGACTGCAATAAACAACAACCAATGTTAGTATGTGAACTGCTAACAGTGGCAATGGATTCTCGTTTAAAGTATATTATCTGCCTTCCAGTGTGTTCAGATAAAAAAAAACTAAAACAAAAAAATTTTTTTTTTTTAAAAGGTTATGAAAGTTAAATGCTATTAAATTACCGTAATTTCCGGACTGTAAGCCGCTACTTTTTTCACACGCTTTGAACACTGCGGCTTAAACAATGATGCGGCTAATTTATGGATTTTTACGGGCTAAGTTTCATGCCGCCAAAACATTTAGCCTCGTCACATCGGACCAATGAAATTACCAAACAGGTCACAGTGGACCAATGAAACTGTTCGCATTAAATCTAACGCACTCACACGACATTCTTCAGATCAGTCATTTGAATAAATGAATAATGAACACAAGAAGAAATGCACATTGGTTGACCTCATGTGTCATGAGTTAGAATTAGATAGCAATTATAGTTAGAGTCTTTTTTTCATGCCATGTGTCTTAGTTCTTGTTCATGTTTCCTAGCCATAGTCCATGTCTGAGTTCATGTCAAGGCTAGTTAGCTTATAGCATAGCTTATAGCTTAGCCTGTAGCCTAGTAGCTTATAGAATAGCTTATAACCTAGTAGCCTGTAGCATAGCATATAGCCTAGTAGCGAATAGTATAGCTTAGAGTTGTATAGACTTCGTTTAGAATATAGATGTAGAAGTGGTTTAGAGAGTATAGTTATAGAGTCTTTGTTCCATGCCATGTCCATAGTCATGGTCACGTTTCATGTCATAGTTAATGTTTAGGTTAGTTGGTTTAGTTAGCTTAGTTCTTTGAGTTGGTCGTGGTTCTTGTTTCTCTTGAGTCAGCACTTGCATCCATCCTGCTTCGTTTACGTCACGAATCGTGGCAGTTACAACGTGGACACATGCGGCTTATAGACAAGTGCGGCCTATATATGTACAAAAAAAATTTTCTTTTTAAAATTAGCGGGTGCGGCTTATATTCAGGTGCGCTCAATAGTCAGAGAATTACAGTATGTTAAATGCTAAAATGTACTATTGTAAGTAGGTGGGAATTGTTTTGTATGCTGTCTAGTTACCAACTGTATTGCAAGTAGCACAAAATGCTTTGTAAACAGTGTTGCCACTTAAGGTACACATATCTAGTACCTAATAAACTGGCAACTCTCTACATTGGAAATTAGATGGAGCTATATGAATAACTGCTCAAATAAAATAAATAAAAAAATCAGTAATGAAAGAAACAACAGTATGTGACTCACTGAAAATCTGTTGCAGAGGGTTCTCTCTACAGTACAGTCCACTTTAGCAATCTTGACACCAGTCAGACCAGGGAAGTCCTTCTTAGACAGGTCCTCCCAAACAGGAGCCAGGTTCTTGCAGTGGCCACACCTTCAACAGAACACACAATGAACATTGGTATCCTGGGTATGATGCACCGCCTTAATAAACAGACATTCCAACCCCAATGAGGAATAATGTGCAGTCCTGGGATTTCCTTTCACAAATCACTTTCTAAAAGGTATAAACTGCAACGTATGTATATACAGAGATTTTTAAGGTAACTACCAGCTCATCTGTTGTAGTTATGATGTAGAACCTAGAAGTTTGCATGCAGGAAATTGGAAAAGCTTCACATCTTCTCATTCTAGGAAAAATGTTATGTACATCAATATAATTACATGCATATGCATACTCTAGTTTCTACCCAGACAGTCTTGACCCAATAAATATAAATGTGGGTGGACAACGCAGCACCATTGACGCCCACTGTGCAGTTTTGAAGCCTAAATTTGATCCAAATCAAAATCATGATCTTGACTCATACACGCCAGAGGCTGTACAGTAGATGCAGCCAGATGTACACTGTCTGCCTTTTGCTTGTCCATTTGGATAAGCCCCTGCTTCATGCTGCAGCCTTACAGCAGAAGATGTGCCTTTGCTGCAGAACTGTCGAGGACTTCAGGTGTATGCATGTGTTCATAAGGCTCGACAGTAATGTCCAAAACTATCAATGACCTCATCAACTGTGACCTTTTAATTATCGAATAACACATATAAAAGACTGACATAGGATATAAGACTGAAGCATGAAATTGCCAAAAACGAACAACTGAAAGAAGCTGTGGTAGTGTCAGGGGGTTGCCGGCATGATGCAGTGATTTACTTCACGATATGTTCCAATACTTTCTCACCTAAAAAGTGAAAGGTCTGCTACCAAAAAGTGCCAACTTTTTTTAAACACAGATGTAAAGATCAGGAAATTAAAGCTGATTTGAGTTATCGTCTTCAGTATATACAGTGGTGTGAAAAAGTGTTTGCCCCCTTCCTCATTTCCTGTTCCTTTGCATGTTTGTCACACTTAAGTGTTTCGGAACATCAAACCAATTTAAACAATAGTCAAGGACAACACAAGTAAACACAAAATGCAATTTGTAAATGAAGGTGTTTATTATTAAAGGTGAAAAAAATCCAAACCATCATGGCCCTGTGTGAAAAAGTGATTGCCCCTAAACCTAATAACTGGTTTGGGCCACCCTTAGCAGCAACAACTGCAACCAAGCGTTTGCGATAACGTGCAATGAGGCTTTTACAGCGTCCTGGAGGAATTTTGGCCCACTCATCTTTGCAGAATTGTCCTAATTCAGTTACATTAGAGGGTTTTCGAGCATGAACGGCCTTTTTAAGGTCATACCACAACATCTCAATAGGATTCAGGTCAGGACTTTGGCTAGGCCACTCCAAAGTCTTCATTTTGTTTTTCTTCAGCCATTCGGTTGTGGACTTGCTGGTGTGTTTAGGATCATTGTCCTGCTGCAGAACCCAAGTTCGTTTCAGCTTGAGTACACGAACAGATGGTCGGACATTCTCCTTCATGATCTCTTGGTAGACAGCAGAATTCATAGTTCCTTTTATCACGGCAAGTCTTCCAGGTCCTGAAGCAGCAAAACAGCCCCAGACCATCACACTACCACCACCATATTTTACCGTTGGTATAATGTTCTTTTTATGAAATGCAGTGTTCCTTCTATGCCAGATATACTTGGACACACACCTTCCAAAGAGTTCCACTTTTGTCTCATCGGTCCACAGAATGTTGTCCCAAAAGTCTTGGGGATCATCAAGATGTGTTGTGGAGAAATTGAGACGAGCTTTGATGTTCTTTTTGCTCAGCAGTGGTTTTCTCCTTGGAACTCTGCCATGCAGGCCATTTTTGCCCAGTCTTTTCCTGATGGTGGAGGCATGAACGCTGACCTTAACTGAGGCAAGTGAGGCCTGCAGTTCTTTGGACGTTGTTGTGGGGTCTTTGTGACCTCTTGGATGAGTGCGTCAGGCGCTCTTGGGGGTAATTTTGGACGGCCGGCCACTCCTGGGAAGGTTCACCACTGTTCCATGTCTTCGCCATTTGTGGATAATGGCTCTCAACGTGGTTCGCTGGATTCCCAAAGCTTTGGAAATGGCTTTATAACCCTTTCCAGACTGATAGATCTCAATTACTTTCTTTCTCAATTGTTCCTGAATTTCTTTGGGTCTCAGCATGATGTGTAGCTTTTAAGGATCTTCTGGTGGACCTTACTGTGTCAAGCAGCTCCTATTTAAGTGATGCCTTGATTGTGAACAGGTGTGGCAATAATCAGGCCTGGGTGTGGCTAGAGAAATTGAACTCAGGTGTGGACAACCACAGTTATAGTATGTTTTAACAAGGGGGGCAATCACTTTTTCACACAGGGCCATGATGGTTTGGATTTTTTTTCACCTTTAATAATAAACACCTTCATTTACAAATTGCATTTTGTGTTTACTTGTGTTGTCCTTGACTATTGTTTAAATTGGTTTGATGTTCCGAAACACTTAAGTGTGACAAACATGCAAAGGAACAGGAAATGAGGAAGGGGGCAAACACTTTTTCACACCACTGTAGCTGGTCAAATTAGACATTGAAAAGCACTTACCATGGAGCATAAAATTTGATGAAGGAAATCCCTTTAGCAGTAGACTCAGCAAAGTTGCTTTCAGTGAGGATTTTAACCGTGGACTAAACAAAAAAATAAACAAAAACAACAATAACCATAATCAGCAATCCTCGAGACCTTCAGTCTTTGCAGACTGAATATGCTGCAGTGGTGAATCAATAAGGGTGATCAGACAATCTACTCCAAAATTTGAACTGACATTGTTTAAAAAAAAGCTATGAACTGAAATGTCCAATGTACAACGCTCTACAGAAGAGAATACTAGAATTTTCAGATGCATTTTGGTTATCAAACTTGGTTGGCTCCACAGACATAGAAATGAACATAATTCCAATTATGCACCTGTCACCTTGTCACCTGTATGCAGAAATGGAGGCTATGATGTTGGGATGGGGAGCATGATGCATAACTAGTTGAGCTACAGAAAAAGCAGAAGGGGCACTCCTGAGGTTTTTACAATAATCATTAATAAACACTGGGGACACTGGAGACTTTCAGTAGTATGCAGAAGTTGGACCTTTTAAACATGAGTTGTAGGGCTGCACATTTGATCAAATATAGATTTCGATTACGAAATCTTACGAGTTTAAATACGAGTTTTTGACTGCCCACAATTACCTGAACATGATCGACTGCAATATTGACATTTAAAATTCGTCCTCCGCAGGGATGACATCATTTTATGTGCCAAAACCTGGAAATGAGTTAGCATTTCAGCACTTGCACGAGGGGAAATCATGACACTAACAGGTCACTACATGGTACTACAGACGTTGTCAGGGACATTAAACGTTATCACGCTGAATTTCTACGAGATGATGCACATTAAGGACCAGTCTAATTTGATGCACATTAGCAAGAATGCAGCACAACAAGGTGAAAGTGCAATAACAATATTTATCCCTAAAATCAATGAATAATCGTGATCTCAATATTGATCAAAATAATTGTGATTATCATTTTGGCCATAATCGTGCAGCCCTAATGAGTTATAAAATAAATCTTTTAATTCCACTGTTAGAAATCCTATCACATACACGTCTTACCTCATCTTTAACAGAATCCGTGTTCTGTGGTATTTCATTGCCTCTTGCATCCTCCACAGCAGCTTTAACTTTTAAAGAGGCAGCTGCTAATTGATTATCCACAAATTCTTTAAAGGACTCCAGATCACGTTTTCCCCTGTACTGGTCTACCTGTAAACAAAAAAACCAAGTAAAGGTTAAGTTAATTTTGCATTGTTGATGCAATAACAAGCTGAATACAGAGTTTAGAGTAAACTGGTTTAGCATTTCAATGGAAGAGACCTCTGAACAAGGTTTACAGCACCAAGCTGTACATATATAAATTAAAAACAATTAATCAACAATTCAATGCCTATAGACTACCAAATGGTACTAAGGCTGCTACAGTGTCATGGTTTCATGGCAAGTCACAATATATGATTTGATCAGAGGGTTACCTCAACTTAGACTTTTTCAAAATACAGATTAAACTACTTTCCGCCTTCTTTTTGATTGGGTGCCACATATCCTCACAGCTGCTCCCCATTTCATCTTATAATGACAAAATTATAAATACTGATGATAGTGTGTAGGCTTGCATATTAAACAGCTCTAACAGCACTGCATCTGCACGTACATATGTCCGATTTGTCGTATTGTTTGAAAACAATGTCCACAGTCATTATGAATCCACACAAAGAAAAATGACTATATACAAGGACAGATGTGAGCAGACAAAATATTGAAAAGACAACTTAAAAAAAACAAAAAACCAAAAAAACTGGAAACACAGCCGAATTAATTTTTAAGACAAGGGCAACTGAACCAGTCAAACATTCTGTCCAGGTTTAAGGTTGTCAAACTAATAACGTGCAGTGGAAAGCCTCTCAGATGGGGTGTTTTGAGACACATTTTGAGATCAGTGAAGAGCTTGCTGTTCTACAAAGCCTCAAAAGTACAATGGGACAGGATATTTTTGAGAAGCTTAGCCAAATGATGGAATATTTTGGATGGAATATTTTGGCAAAGCTCACAAATGTGACAACTGACGGTGCAACCAAACATGGTCAAGTTACGTCCTGGGACATATGATTCACAGTTTGATGAAAGTATGGCGTCGTACTGGTATGGTGTTGTATGCTCTCCCTCCAACGCCAAACAATTATAGGCACGCTGATTATACCTGCGGAGATGCAGCCCACCCCACCTTAGCTACTCTGACCACATCTCTGTTATGCTAATCTGAGCATGCAGATGACTTCTGAAACATGCCAAACTGGTATGTAAGAACCTGGTCTGTGGTCTGAGGGAGCCATCTCAGCACTTCAGGACTGTTTTGAGTACACAGACTGGAATATGTTCAGACAGGCTCCTACATACCACAACAACACAGACTTGGAGGCATACACAGCATCAGTGACTGGACACATCAGCAAGGGCACAGATGATGTAACTTCCTTCAAGGCAATCACTACATGTGCAAAACAGAAACAGTTGATGACTGCAGAAGTGTGCTCACTATTGAAAACCTGTGTGCTTCAAAAAAAAAACTGTGCCAAAAAAAAAAACGTGTCCTGCCTGAATGACAACCGGCCTGCTGCACTCACACCTATCATGAAGTGCTTTGAGTGGATGCCATGTCAATTGTTTCAACTGTAAAAATGGATCCGTAAAATAAAAACCATTCTCAGCAACAAGAATATGCACACTCCAGCCCTCCACTACGAGCATAAAACAGCAACCTGGCCCTGAGAGCAAAAAGTTTCAAACCACTGATCTAGACAAACCCCAAGGCAGTCTCTCTCTCGCATTTCCAAGTATTTAAAACAGTGATTTTAAGAATCTCACATCACAAATGTTTCAAACAAACAAAAGTTTCTGTGTCATAAAGGGGGAAAAATGTAAATTAAGGAGAATAGTGTAAAACTGACCTTCGGATTTCGATCAAAAATCTTAATTAATTAGCACTTTCTTTGGTAATATAATATATTTATATATAATTTATATATAAAATATTATATATAGATATAGTATATTTTGACTTATTCTACTTCGTTTCCTTATTTGTACTTTTAACTCGGTGGTTCGTTAAAGATGTCGGGGGAAAAACTCGAAAACCGGTGGTAGACAAAACTGAGGTCTAGAGAGCGCACCGCGAGCGCTCTCTCCTCGAGAATCCGCAGCCGCGTCTCCCTCACACCATGAACCCGCACCCGCGCCTCCTTCTCCTCATGAATCCGTAGCCGCGCTCCCTTGCCCCTGTGAACCCGCGGTGAGTGGCTCGGACTTCGCCGCATTCAAGCTTGAGTTGCTGGCTGTACTGAGGAAGCACAATGCTGATTTTAGGAAGGAGTTTCAGGATCATCTGAAGCACCAGGAGACTCAACCTGAGAATCTTCAGAAGACTCTCAGGGATGCGCTATCTACTATCCAGCATGACCTGCAGGTCATGAAAACACAGCATGATAGTGATAAAGTCGCTACCGAGGCCACCATATCCACACTGAAAGGTACTGTCGGGGAAATGGGGCACACTCTCTCCGGTTGCATCGTTGATATCGTTCATATGAAGACTACTATCGAGTCTCTCACTGCGACCGTGACTCAATTAGAGAATAAATGTGAGGATCTGGAGTCGAGGTCACGGCGCAATAACGTAAGGATAGTCGGAGTTCCAGAGGGCCCTGAGACCTGTACTACCGCTGCTGTAGCGGCCTTGTTAAAAGAGGCGTTAACAAGTCTGGAGAAGGAGCCTGTTCTGGACCGGTCCCACCGGACCCTTCAGCCGAAGTCTGGTGAACGACCATGAGCTATTGTGTGCAGATTCCATTATCACAGTGACTGTGTTGATATTTTACGCCGTGCGAGAGAGCGCCAGCAGATTAAAGTGAGGGATTTGACCATCTCCGTTTTTCCTGACTACACAGTCCAGACAGCCCGGGCCCGGGCCGCATTTAACGAGGTTCGTCGTCAACTTCGTGGTATTGAGGGCGCTCGCTATGGAATATTTTACCCAGCTCGGCTTCGTATTACATACAACGGTGCCCAGAAGGACTTTATTTCAGCGGAGGAAGCAGCAGAATACGTTAAACTCTTAATACCGGGGTAAACTCCTTCACCTACACAGTGTAGTGTTATATATTTTTTCTTTTATTCTTTCTTTTTTTTTTTTTTGCACTCGGCCTTCCAACTCTACATAATTCGAATTCTTATATTGGCGGTGCATTATTACTTCGTTATTATTCTCCTCTTCTTGTATTTTATTTTAATGTGCTACACTGTGTAATATTATTAGGTATAAGTCTTTAAAAGGTATGGACATTATAGTTGTTAAAGTGCGCAGACTATTTATTAGATTTGAAGTCAGCAGGGGACTTTTTTCTTACTGGAATTTTTTAATTTTTTTAGTAATTTTGTTTAGCTTACTCTAGGTCCACTTTGTGGACAACCCTAGGGGTGATACACTGCTGTCTCCTTTGTTTTATGGAGACTTTGGGTGTGTGTCCCTCTTCAGCTCCAATTGGCTATTTATATTCTTATTTTTACTTTAGTTCTTGGGTTTATAATTTTTATATAACCAGCGACAGCTATTGAGTAGCCATGATGAGCCGGGGGGATTTTTTTTTGTATTTATTTATTTATTTTATTATTATTATTATTATTTTTTTTTTTTACTCAATGAAATATTTGGGAAAGGGAAGGGAGGGGAGAAAAGGTAAATTAATTATATGAATATGATTTCAATGTAAATGAATCACATGAATATGAATCTCATGAAAATGAATAAATAAACAAAGGCAAAAAAAAAAAACTGACCTTCACAAATGACTGCTAAATCTTCCCTAGCATGAGAAAATGTTGCCAGTTATTTATGGCGTAGTCCTTACCTTTTCTCCATCTGTAAAGAAGAGCAATGTGGGGTAGCCTCGCACCTGGTTCTCTGAACAGATCTCATAATGTTGAGTACAGTCTAACTGCAGCATGTAAACAATCAAACCAATTAAACATGAAACAGTACAAATAATATATGTTATACAATTCTAATCTAATACTGCAGTGGTAACTTTAGGCCAGAATCTTATTTTGCATCCATTTTTGTTTTTACATGGAATCTATGAAAAACAAACACTTTGAAACCTATTCACATGCAATAACATCTAAAATAGTGGTCATAAAACACTGACACATAACGGCCACCATTGATGCTATAAATGTACAATGTAATAAAGTATTTTCATTGATGGATCATAGACTCAGCAGAACAGACTCAACATTATCAACAGTGTTAATGGCTGTACCTTGCTAATCTTGACCAAGTCAGAGTGTTCGAAGCTGATGGCAAGCTGCTCCCATGTGGGAGCCATAGCTTTGCAATGACCACACCATGGAGCAAAGAACTTCACAAAGTGAGCACCTGCCAAAGGAAATGACAGATCTGAAACTTGCCGTTTTCTGTTACTATCATGTAAATGTTTTAGAACATTTCAATTGTAATTACAAAATATTTGAGAACAGTATTTTCTTTCCTTTTTCAGCCAAAAAAAAATAGTGCCATTTTGACTAATATCGGTCCAAAGTTCTATATTAACACTTGTTTGTTTATTTATGTCTTTATGGCTATCTTCATGTTTTTTCTTTGCATATTTCTCACTCTCCATATTTCCTTCCATCAATCTACCTGTATCACTCTCTCACTACAGTTTTTCTACAAATAATCTTCCCATCTATCTACTTGTATCACTACATCTCGTATATATTCCTATAAGAAATACTCACTTCATCTGTGTCTACCAGTAACTCAATCACTATCTATCTATTTCACTCTCTCGTGCTCCTTCTATCTCTCCATCTTCTGGAGAGTCACAGTTTCAACTCCACTATCCCACTAAGTGACACTCGATCCAACCATCACTCTCTGTAACACCTTTTCTTTCTTCCTCCTTACTTTGTCTGCATCCCTTTCTTCCTTCCTGCTAGTAACACTCCTTCTCCATCCATCTACATGCATCACTCCATCTATTTTTCTACCAGTTATGCTTCCATTATCTCTACCTGTAACACTCTCTCTCCATCTCACTTTCAATCAATAACACTGTCAACATTTAGTCACCACCCAGAACATCCCTAGAACCACCTAGCAATCACACAGAAGTATCCTAGCGACCAAGCAGAACACCCTAACAACCACACAGAAATGTCTTCTTGAACAAGCAGAATGGTCTAGCAGCACCTTAACAACCAACCCAAACATCCTAACAACCACCTAGCAAGAACCTACCAACCAACCTACACACGTGCAACACCCTAACGTCAATCTGCACACCCAAGCAATCACCTAGTAACAGCTTAGAGACCATCCATCTGTGTTGCTAGTTATGCTAACCACTGTGTGGACATAATAAAATTAGCCGTGTTTGCTAGTAAGCGATGAACTTTACCCAACAAATTATAATTTATTTGGTTAATAAATTTTTAAACAGGGAATAAACTGTGGCATTCAAAAAAATAAATACTTGGATGTATTGTTTTGGTACCTTTGGAGACATGTTCTTTGAAGTTGGAGGCAGTAAGCTCATACATGCCCTGCAAGGGCTCTGGCACTTTGGGAGCCTCAGGCTCACTCTGTGGTGCCTGGGAAATACAGAAAAAGCAAAGACATACCAAAGCCAAATGACATGATTTTATTTAGGCAGAATGTATCTTATAACAAATTTCTAAAACTATGAAAAAGTTACTGGTTACAGAACACTACCATTGTTCCTACTGCTTCAAAATGTTAAAGTATGGAGAAACGCCACCCAGTAAATAAATCAACCTGTTAAAAGCCAGGAGGTCAGAGAAGCCATTCTTACCACTGTCTCCTCCTGAAGAGTTTTCAGCATCCAGGTTTCTAGGGAATGCAGATCTCTTGGGCCCTGATACTTCACTGCATCCTGTTCAGGTTTAAACAGTTTCAATCTACACCCAACACACACACACACACACACACACTTACTTATGGCACAAGCATGTGAATCTGAATTTAACTCAACATGTAGAAACCTGTTATCACAGTAGGACACACCCTCTAATTTCCTTAAAGCTGATTTAAAGTCCTGCAACATAGAGAGGGGGTTTATTGGCAATTGCAGCTACCAAAAGGTTCATAGACTTGCCCACACCTCCAAAATCCTAATACTGCACTGATAGTGATAGAATCAGAAAAAAAAAAGAAATGGGATTTGTGGACCAGGTGTGCTTCAGCAGAGATCCCACTAGGGCAGCAACTAATGATTATTTGATAATCAATTAATCTGTCGACGATTTCTTCAATTAATTGATTAGTTAGATTAAAAGAGCAATTTTTTTTCTGCATTTATTAAAAAAAAAAAAAAACTCTGCCCAATGTTGTCTTTCAAACATTGTGCAAATTGAAGGTTGTGAAAAAGGTATTAAAATGTATCTATGTGGGCTATGCTATAGATTGTGCAAAGGATAAAAATTAACATTATATTTTGAAAAAAAAAAATACACGATTGTTTTACAACAGAAGTTAAATCACTATATTAAAATGCTAATAAAGAACCACAAAATCACAAATTAAGTGTTAACTGTTAAGAGGTTGAATGTTCTCCAGTAACAAATTCACTCATTTGAACACAGTAACAAGTTACTTTATTCTATAAATGACACTTCTTACATTTATATACAATTACATGTTATAACCCCATCACAGTAACTGCTCTCAAAAACAATTACTTTATAAAGATAGCCTCAAACAACATATTTGATCAATACTTTAGTCAGAGTTATTTAGCTTTCTTTCTATCGCGCGCTGCCACGACAAGCCACGTTAATACACGTACGAGTTTGTTTGAAGCGCTTAATATAAAACATTCATGTTTTGGACAACTGGTATTGTGCACTTTCCAGCAGCATCTCACTCTGTGACCACTCTTTAATCCGCTGGAGCTCTCTCGCACGGCGTAAAATATCAACACAGACACTGTGGTAGTGGAATCTGCACACAATAGCTCGTGGTCATTCACCAGGCTTGGGCTTCAGCTGAAGGGTCTGGTGGGACCGGTCCAAAACAGGCTCCTTCTCCATACCAAACGACTCTTAACAAGGCCGCTACAGCAGCAGTTGTAGATGTGCCCGCGCCGCCTCTGGAACTCCGACTATCCTAACATTACTGCGCCTCGACTCCAAATCCTCACATTTATTTTCTAATTGAGTCACGGTCGCAGTGAGAGACTCAATAGTATTCTTCATATGAACTATATCATCGGTGCAACTGGAGAGCGCGTGCTCCATTTCCCCAACAGTACCTTTCAGTGTGGATATGGTAGCCTTGGTAGCGACTTTATCACCATCCAGATGCATTTCATGGCCTACAGGTCAAGCTGAATAGTAGACGGCGCATCCCAGAGAGTTTCCTGAAGATTCTTCTGGAAATCCTTTTTAAAAATATCAGCGATGTCCTTCCTCTGTAAAGCCAGCAACTCAAGCCTGAGTGCGGCGAAGTCAGGCTCACCACCCAGGGATGCAGATTCATGGGGAGAAGGAGACACGCTCGCGGCGCGCTATCTAGGCCTGTTTTTGTCTGAATGCTACCGGTTTTCAAATTCTTCACAGACATTTTAACCACCGAGTTAAAAATACAAATAAGGAAACGAAGTAGAAAAAGTCAAATATATTATATGACCAAAAAAAAGTGCTAATTAATTACAATTTTAATCAAAATCAGCAGGAGAATCAAACTTCGCGTCTCACTTTATGGAACACCGAATTCGAACCTCCAGATGCATTTTATTAATACAAATGCATTTTTCCAGCACTGTGAAGTGACGTCAGACCCAACTAATCCATAATGAAATTCGTTGTTGATTATTTTAGTTATCGATTAGTTGTTGCAGCCCTAGATCCCACAAGATGAAAGGGAGTAGTTTGCTCACCACTACAGCCACAAAACAGCAGAAGTTGTTTGTGTATGCATGCCTTCCACTAATATTGGCACCCTTGGGAAATGAGCAAATAAGGCTGTGAATTTGTCTATTTTTTAACATTGTTTATAATAAAATAAATTTAAAAAAAAAACACAAAAGAAGTCAATAATAAATAAATAAATTATTATTAGACCTGGGTGACTAGGAACAGGAAATTGTTCAAACATGACTTCCTGTTTCACAGAGGTATAAATATGAGGTAACCAGTGTTTCCAACAGGTTGAGAATTTATTGTGGTGGTTGGTGCAGTGTGTGTGTGGTTTCAGAGCAACATATGCTTCCAGCCACTGGCACCCTGTCCAGGGTGTACCCCGCCTTGTGCCCGACGCTCCCTGGGATAGGCTGCAGGTTCCCCGCAACCCTGAAGAAGGAATAAGCGGTGGAAGATGGATGGATGGATGTATGTATATGCTTCCAGCCAAATTCCATCCCATCTTTACTTCTGAGAGACTCTGCCTCTCAAAAATACTTGTTCTATTCCCAGTAATGTTACTGACCTTTTGCCAATTAACCTAATTAGTAGCAAAATGTTCCTCCAGCTGTTTCTTTTTAGTAATACTTACTTTTCCATCCTTTTGCTGAAACCCCCTCTCCCCATTGCAACTTTCGTGAGATGTGTTACAGCCATCAAAGTCAAAATTACCTTATTTTTTTCTTAAAATGGTAATTTTGCTCAGTTTAAACATTTGATATGTTCTATTGTGAATAAAATGGGTTTATGAGATTTGCAAAACATTGCATTCTGTTTTTATTTACACTTCAGACAGCATCCCGACTTTTTTGGAATTGGGGTTGTAAAATACATTTTCCATTTTCAAAACGTATTAAGAACAAAACACAGACTTATTTTGATGAACATATCAAGATAAATAACTATTTACATTATGGAATACATTTTCAAATATGCAAATAATATTTGCAGTTGACATTGCATGCTGGAGGAACATGATAGGGGTATGCTTCAGGGGCAGGTCCATTGATAGAGATTCTGAAGCATGCAGCCAGGTGTTACTAATTACATTGCTTGCCCACTGTCATTTTGCTTATTTTTTTAAATAGAAATAAAACTAATTTAGTTCATTTTCACTCATCAGCGCCCACGTTTATCAAATAAAAAAAAACTTACTGAAAATACTAAGCGCGTTATCACTACTTAGTTGGATGATGGATGCAACAATTATAAACAAAGTGTCTGCTCCATGACTGTTTGCAGCAGCAGTGACAGAGTTTAGCAACCAGACTGATCAGAGTTGTTCAACCCTGCCATGAGAACAAAGACATTACTAGGACGAAGAGAGGACTTCTCTCTTCACTTGATAATTTTAAAAGTAAAGTCAGGCTAGTTGTCGGCATCCCAACTGGCAGCATGGAATGAGAGAGAGAGCGAGAGCAGAAGTGGTCGAGCAAGCTAGACAGAAAATGAAGAGAGCAAGCTGTGGTAGCGAGAAAGCCAGTGAATCAGAAAAATGAAACGTTATTTTCTGATTGCTAACCCTGCAGGAAGGTGCCGCAACGCCCAATTTGGTGTGAATATGGCCCACAGCTCCGCTGGTTTGTGTACATTATGAACTGACACACACAATTATGCATCTTGACTGAAAAGAAAATTTGGAATTCGGATTTCATCTACCTGTGTGGGTCCCCAAGTAGTGCCTATTCATTGGGAATTCATTATATTATGATAATAATAATAATTGCACTGTATCACTTTTGTGGACACACTGCTGATCATACCTACTTTGCTTCAGCTTGTCACCACCGCACTGTCAATTTCACAATTACTCAGAATACTGGTGTTTATATTTACTTTATTTTTTATACTTGTATATTGTATTACTTTTACTGAAATTTTTTAAATTATTAATTTACATTTTTTTTTAAACTTGCTCACTCTACTCTGCTGCTGCAGTAATATGTATTTGTCTGTAATGTGCAAGTGTGTAATATTTGATTCCCCCAATGTGATTAATTCACTAGCTATCCATCAATCAATCCATCTACCATCTTGAATGTTTTAGTCATGAAGATGATATCAATGAAGATAAACAGTAGAAAACTTGTACTGCTTACGTGGGATATCCTCGGATCCCGTGGTTGCTGGAGCAAAACTTTGTGTCCTTTGTACAGTCTACTTTAACCACATAAACAGGGGGAGTTTCCATGCTGTTGTATTTATCTGCCAGCTCATTCCAGGTCCCCTGAAGCCTCTGACAATGACCACACCTGTGCAGGACAAAGTACAGGTTGTATCTCTACGGGCACAATGGAATGTTGTAAATGACCACTAAAAGTCACCAACTGTTATAAGCTTTTGCAAGCATAGCTCGTGCAATAAAATAGATTTAACAAGGTACTGGTTTACAGTGAATAACCAGATTAAGTAAATGATGTAAGATATTGATCCTGAAATGAAGAGGACTCTCGCCACGTAGGCTGAAGGAGCGTCTCATGCTGGACTGACTGAATCAGATACCACCCTAGCTTTTAGCAGCGTTCTAACGTTCACACTTCCATCTAACTTGGGATGGAGCTAAAGATTCTTCCAAACTAATGTTTTAATTCATGTTTTTTAACAATTGTAAAAAGTAGACAATTACTAGCTACAGTATCTAGCTCACGCTACTTTTAACAGCTAGCAAACTTTTTTCGCTCTACCTAAAAAGGGGTAGCAAATAAATGCGGAATATTTATACAAATTATACAACTACGTGAACATTAGACAGCTAGGTGAGCTACAATAGCGGATTAGATTAAATTAACAAGTCACTTCAAACTCGAAACCATCTGCAATTCTAAATATATTTCGAATCAGCTAGCAAAGTTAAAGAGAACTTTACCAAGGTGCGAAGAACATCACGAAGTGTGGAGCAGTTGGAATAGCGTTGTTGAACATCTCCACTGTGTAAGTGTGTTTGATATGCTCGTCCTGGTCTGTCTCATTATCGCACAATATTACAGTAAAAAGAAATGCACTGCAAAGCACACTTGTTAAAACGCGGTGCATTTTCAGCGCTGATGTGGCCCAGATAAACATTAAGCGAAGTACTGCTGCACACTGAATGAAACGGGACTGCGCTGCTTGTACTTACTGAAAGGCCCAGTCAACAGATTACACTGCAGCAGATTCGCAACTCAGCGCTTACCTACTTAATTCGTTTAGTATCACACTTACGACGGCGTTTTAGTTCCACGTAAAATGAAACAAATTAATTAATTAATTAAGATTACGAGAAAAAAGTCGTGATATTTTGAGAATGAAGTCATAGCATTGTGAGACACAAAGACGTAATATTTTGAGAATAAAGTCAAAATTACACTGTGGTAAAGTTAGTTCGCAGATTCGAGATTCGCTTTTCTATGTCTCAATAAATAAACACACAAAAAAAGGACAAATTGTGTATTAAAAATATATTCAATTGCACTTTGTTTTCTGTCCACTCCAGAGCAAGAAAATACACATTGTCATTTTTGAGTTTATTTCTTGAGGAATAGAAGAGCGGATTTGTGCACCGAATGTCCAATCCGAATTTCACCGCGGTGGTCCACTGTTAAATTAATCCAAGTTCACTGGCGCAGACCTGCTTGTACATTACATCACTTCAATCAAATTCATGTCAAAATTATGACGTTATTCTCAAAATACTACTTTATCTTCGTAATTTTAATCTTTTTACATGGCACTAAAACGTCGTCATACGGAAGCCCTAAGCGGCCATGCTTTATGATTTTTTTCCCCTGTTGTTTCCTCGTAATCTCGACATAACAAAAAGTTGTTTTCTCACAACGTAGTTTTATCCCGAAAAAATCTCCTGCTTTGTGAATGGGGCTAGTGTTACATGCACATTGTCATAAATGTGATAATTGCCAGCTGTAAGAAGGGTATCCATCCATTTTCTGTTTGCTCCTTCTTCAGGTTCACGGGGGAACCTGGAGCCTATCTCAGGGAACATCGGGCACAAGGCAGGGTACAGTCCATTGCGGGGCACAATCACATAAACACTCACACACCCACACCTATTCATACACTATGGACAATTTAGACACGCCAATCAGCCTACCATGCATGTCTTTGGCCTGGGGGAGGAAACCGGCGTGCCCGGAGGAAACCCCCGCAGCACGGGGAGAACATGCAAACTCCGCACACACATGGCCCCGGCGGGTCTCGAACCCCGGACCCAGGAGGTGTGAGGCAAACGTGCTAAGAGAGAAGGGTATCCTCTTCTCAAGTATCGGAGACCTAAAGTGGAAGTCGTCAATTCTGCAGGGATGATGTGTTTTTGTAGGCCACCCCAGAGGTTAGCATCATCTTATTTGGTGTATTTACGGCATTTGGTAGCCATAATATTGCATTACTGCCACTGTATATTACTATTTCTTAATTAAATGAGTGAATGTGAGCCTAACATGAGGTTTTTTTTAGAATCCAGTCAATTAATTCTGTTAATACGAATTAATAACATTCGATTCAAGTTAAGAAATCTTAATTTAATCTTCAAAATTTAGTTTTTGTTTACTGTGAAACAACTTGTTGAAATGGAGAGAATCAAGTTTTTATTTGCTTTTCCTTCAGAATTTTGGAATGAATTAATAATTTAAAAGAAGGCATAAAAGGCAGAACTATCTGTAACGGTAAACGGTTTTGGCCGATGTCACTCTGAACAATAGGTTATTGGTATCAGCTGAGAAATTTAGTATTGGTGCATCTCTACTAAAAACATATATTTACTGTCTAAGCAATACTTGCCTTTTAATCTTGATTACATGGAGGAAGACAAATGCCTAAATTGATTTTGTGTCAGAAAATGTGACCTACCGATTCTGGCAGATGTTCTCGGGTTTCCCAACAAACTTGTTTGTAATCAGAGAAGTGTTGTGGGAGGAGTTAAGACACTATGTATGCTCCCCAAGAGGCTGGCATACCCTTGCTGGTAGAGAGGATCCTATATATTGGTCACAAATGTATTCACAATCTAAAATACCAGGCAGTAGCCATTCCTAATGGTTTGACTGGCAGAATATGGAATGATGTCATTGCTGGAACATCATGCCGTGTGTGTAGATGGTCATCCATTGTGTGTCTACGGGAACCCAGCAAACCCACTGCGTGTACATCTGCAAGCCCCATTTCGATATGTTCACCTCACCCCTCAAATGATGGAATTCAACAAAAGAATGAGTGAAGTCAAAGTGTGTGTGAATTGGTTGTTTAGGGACATAGCAAATTTCATAGCAAAAAAGTTCATGGACTTCAAAACTAATAAAAAAAAATGGTTTGAGTAGTGTTGAAAAACTGAATGTTGTATTTGCTTTGTTAAGAAATGCATTTACTTGTCTGTGGGTCTCACGTGCCGTGACGTGAAGGAAGCAGGCAGGATGCAAACACAGTACGGACGGTGACTTTTATTTACAGTGTGGTGAAAGCAAAACCAAAACGGAAACAAGAAACATAACTCTCTCAAGAAACTAAGCTAAGCTAACTCACTGTGACTATGACTAACGCTAATGCTAAGGCTAAAGCATAAACATGACATGGAACGGAGATTCGCTATCGTCGCACTTGAGATATACATAGAATACATACGTACATACATCGATATATTCATGTATTCAATCTATCTATTCAACCGCGCTGTGTGATGCACGGCTCACGGTATATATACACATATGTCTCGTTAGCCCGCAACTGCTAACAGCTGCGGGCAATACCATTACCCACGTGACATATGACGAGACGGGATGAAGACATGACCCAACCCGGAAGCAGCTTGCGCTTTTTTTTACTTTGATCCTCCACACATATGTGACTATTTTTTATGGGGTAACACATAAAAAATAAAAAATGGTGGCTTGGTGGTTAAGTCTCTGGTACTCATGTACACGCCTCACATTTTTCTCAATATTTGATTATATCTTTTCATGTGACAACACTGAAGAAATGACACTTTGCTACAATGTAAAGTAGTGAGTGTACAGCTTGTATAACAGTATAAATTTGCTGTCCCTTCAAAATAACTCAAGACACAGCCATTAATGGCTAAACCACTGGCAACAAAAGTGAGTACACCCCTAAATTGGACATTTTCACTTAGGGGTGTACTCACTTTTGTTGCCAGCAGTTTAGACATTAATGGCTGTGCATTGAGTTATTTTGAGGGAACAGCAAATTTACACTCACTACGTTTACATGGACAGCAATAATCTAATTATTGACCTTAATCTAAGTAACCTAATAATGTGATTAAGGTGTTTACATGAGTCGCTTTTAGAATACTGCTGTCATGTTCCCGTTTTACATGTTATAGATCATAATTAGATTAAGAGCCCGCGTCATTACATCACCGCGCCATGCCTACCAATGTCCCTACAGATTTTCACGTATCGACATACAGTTCATCTTCATTATGGTACCGTATACAGTTCTGGGTGTTTTTATAAATTTTTTTTACGAACGCTTTAAGGAGTTAATTATTTGTCATGTTGTACGTGCAAATAGACGACTGCTCGCAGCCGTGGGGTGCGTCTCAAATCGCATACTTCCCTACTGTATAGTAGCCGAGATACATGTAATATATATATAATAGTTTGTATAGTATGTAACCTTAATTTTGACAGGTCTAGGTCAAAGGTCAAAAAGATACATATTTTATATCTCTATATCTAGGTCAAAGGTCATGATCATAAAAATATATATAGTTATGTTAAATCAGGATCACATACATTCCTGACACAAACGTTACCATACCTGGAACAGCCATATGTTTTCCACATACCTGGAACGGCCATGTAGGTTCCCATCTGTTACGGATAAACATAGACACACGTTGCACACTTTATAACACTCTGAGGTAGGTCATAAAAATATATATAGTTATGTTAAATCTGGATCACATACATTCCTGACACAAACATTACCATACCTGGAACAGCCATATGTTCTCCACACACTGTGCACACGTAGGTCTAGGTCATAAATCTATATATAGCTATGTTAAATCTGGATCACATACATTCCTGACACAAACGTTACCATACCTGGAATGACCATATGTTCTCCACACACTGTGCACATGTAGGTCTAGTTCATAAAAATATATATAGCTATGTTAAATCGGGATCACATACATTCCTGACACAAACGTTACCATACCTGGAACGGCCATATGTTTTCCACATACCTGGAACGGCCATGTAGGTTCCCATCTGTTACGGATAAACATAGACACATTGTGCATACATCGGTCTAGGTCATAAAAATATATATATAGTTATGTTAAATCTGGATCACATACATTCCTGACACAAACGTTACCATACATGGTACGGCCATATGTTCTCCACACACATTGCACACTTTCTAACACTCTGAGGTAGGTCATAAAAATATATATAGTTATGTTAAATCGGAAACACATACATTCCTGACACAAACGTTACCATACCTCGGTTCTTGTTTCGTGTTCCGTCTGTTGTCTGTCACGAGTTTTCTCTTCATCTGTCTGCACTTGTCTCCACCAACCCAGGGGACTGGAGCCAATTCCTACCGTGGGCAGAATATGTCCAGAACTCGCTACAGCATTCCACCACCCAGCTCATCCTGTTCCAGTGTGTCTTGGCTTACCAACCACCATTATTCCCCTGGAACGCTTCTAACATGGACTCGCCACTGGCGTGAACAAGTCTGGAAACGTGCCCATCAACAGCTGGTGCAGGAGTCCCACACCACCAAATGAAAGGCCAACTGGTCAGACTTCCAGCGGAAGGGTCCAAGCCCAGAGAGGAGCAGTGGCTGGGATTCATGCTATCTCTCACTGGACTAGCCTGCAGTTGGATCGAGTTCCTGATTACTAAGGGGGGCGGTAAGCTTAGCCAAGTAAGCCAGTTGGTTAAACTTTTAGTTCAGATTATCAGATGTCCAGGGCAAAAACTTGACCTTGAAAAAATGTTAGGAAGGCCCAGTCTAACAGATGAACCCTCTCAGACTTTCACCTCCTATTACGAGAGGGAGCTGGCCGACAGAAAAGTATCTACAGCTCAGCTTCAGGGCCCGGCCAACAGGGCAGTGGTGGGGGTGAAACAGACAAGCAAAACCCAGGCTGCTGTAAAGAAACCCAGCTTCAATGTCCCACATGCAGGAAACTTGGGATCCATGAATCACATTTCTTTTCACAGGTATGCTTCAAGAGCAGCTGGCATGCACACAAATGGCTCCACAAGAGCGTACCTGCAGAGCTCCAGCTGGAGTACCACATGGAACCCGCTTCCCCAGAGCCCCAGCATGAGACCCATGAGGATATCTCATCTCCAGAGCTCGAACCTGAGACCCATGAGGTGGTCTCACCTGCCGAGTTCCAGCCGGAGGTCAACGTGCTGACCTCCTCCCCAGAGCTCCAGTATGAGACCCATGAGGTGGTATCATATACAGAGCTACAGTCAGAGGTCAACATGGCGACCTCTGCTCCCAAGCTACAACCTGAGATCCACAAGGTGGTTTCCACTGCAGAGTCCCAGTCGGAGGTCAACAAGGCAACCTCACCTCCAGGGTTCCAACCTGAGACCCATGAGGTGGTCTCACCCTCAGAGTTCCAGCCGGAGGTCAATGTGGCAAACTCATCTCCACAGCTCGAACCTGAGACCAATGAGGTGGTCTCACCTGCTGAGCTCCAGCCGGAGGTCAACGTAGTGACCTCAGTTCCTGATCTCCAGCTCGAGACCTACAAGGTGGTCTCACCTACCAAGCTCCAGCTGGAGGTCAACATGACGACCTCATCCCCAGAGCTCCAGCATGAGAGGTTGTCTCATCTTCAGAGCTGCAGCATACAGTCATGTTCATGCTGGAGGTCAATGAGGTGACCAAGCCATGTTCATGTCCGAGATTGAAGAGGCGACCTTTCAAGCCCAGTTCCTGTCCCAGGTCAAATAGATGGCCAACCCAAGCTCTGCTCATGCCAATTCATGTCCAATGTCGAAGAGACAACCTCTCAAGCCAAGTTCCTGTCCAAGGTCGAAGAGGCGACCTTTCAAGCCAAGTTCCTGTCCGAGGTCGAAGCGTTGACCTTTCAAGCGAAGTTCCTGTCTGAGGTTGAATACATGACCTCTCAAGCCAAGTTCCTCTCCCAGGTTGAAGATGCGACCTGAAGGGCCGATTTTTGCATATTACCCAAAGACAATTAAAATTCAACCTAGAAGCAAATACTCACATCCGTAAACCCAATTGGAGATAGAAAAAAAGACGACCAGTCATGAGTGAGGAAAAGCAAGGGTCCAGTTTTTATTTCAGTCCACAGCTTAAGCTCCAGTATTTATAGCTTATGTACACAGTAAAAACCAATAAATTTCAGAAAGATTAGGATCCCAATACCAATAGGGTTAAAAAGAGCTCATCTACATTCACCATGAGGTTTTAAAAAGCTTCTCAGACAGTTACTATTAGGAAAGAACACAAGCCTCTCACGATAACCATAAGGTTACAAAAAAGGCTTATCAAGATTACCATGACGAAAAAAAAACCTTCTAAAAAATTTACCATTAGGATTGAAAATAAGAGAGAGAGAAAAGAAAACAATTTGGAGCAACGACATTGGTCTCACAGGTGCAGTGTGACGCAGCTATTCGTATAAATAGCTCCTCACGGTTCTCTTCCATTCAAGGCCCATGTCTACAGCATGCCCGACCCTTCCCCGCGAGACAAGAATCTTTTATCCTCTGCATTATGAGTAAGTTTCTTTTACCTTTTCTTCTGTATCTTCTGGTTTATAATTTATTTTCATATCTGTTTTATATTTCTATTTTATGTATGGCCACACTAGCAAGTGATTTACTGTACTCCCTACTTCATAATATTATTCAATTATCCTTATAATATCTTAATACTCTTTTTTATTTATTCTTCTAATGTTCTAATGTTATGTGTGTGCGTTCAGGCCTTCGGGAGGGGGTGTTAGAGAGAGAGGGAGAAACAGAGAGAGTGTGTGTGTGTGCTATGTCTGCACGCCTGACCTTGAATGTGTAAGAGTGTGTGTGTTTTCTTAACGCTCTTATGCTTCTCTGTTACTAATAAATCCTAGTGTGTTAATCTTAAAGTGCGAATCCTGTTCATCAACATCCACCTAATACCTCCTCTATGTGTCTAGGTGCCCATTTATTGGAAGGGCTGGATTTGGATTCGAGCACCTGCCACCAAATCTGGCATCTCACTGCTGATTTTCAATAAAATTACCTATTACTCATACTAGGTCTCCCTCGTGTTTGTTTTATGTATATTTTTAACCACAACAGACCTCTCAAGCCAAGTTCCTGTCTGAGATCAACGATGTGACCTTCCACGGCAAGTTCCAGTTTGAGATCGACAATGTGACCTTTCATGCCAAGTTCCAGTCTGAAACCTACATCATGACCAACGAGGTTCTGCTCATGCCTGAAACCAATGTCACGAGCAACCAAGTTATGCTCACACTCAAGTCTGCTGACACGGACAATATGGAGTTCTGCCATATCACAGCAAACCAGTGACTACATTTCCCATACTCCACGGCAGCAATTGGACTGCAATTCCCAGAACACTCACACTCACACTCACACACACACACACACACACACACACACACACACACACACACACACACACACACACACACAGAGAGAACACAGATTCTTCACTTGCCTTCCTTGTATACATTTCTTACATGATATAAAGATGTGCTTAATTGCTTCTTCCTCCTGGCATTCATCACAGAGTCCTATTGGGTGTTTTACTATAAAATGAAGATTTTTGTTTAACTTGCAATGTCCAATCCTCAGTCTACATATTATGACTTGTTCCTTCCTTTTATTTCCTTTCTTACTTTCCACACCTATTATATTTTTTATCATGTACAGATGTCTCCCTTTGATTTCATTATTCCACCTGCTGCTGCCATTTTTCCATTATCTTCTTCCACACTGGACACCTTCTGCTTTTGATAATTAAATTTTGACCTCAACATGTTCTTTTTTTGTTGCTTCTTTTGTCAGTCTATCTACTTTCTTGTTTCCCTGGATGCCCACATTTGCTGGTAATAAATACAATCACATAAATGTGATGAGAAGTTAGCATCACTCTGGTAGGATTTTTCCACTGGCTATTGGTTTATTGCAGAAAATAATCTCTGTGACCAACAAATTTTTATGATTCTTACATGTTTTGTTCATCAATATAATCTTTACAAGTGAACATAACTTTTATGAATTTTGAAGCCTACGGATAAATCTACAAAAGCTTGAGTTGGAATAGTTTGCAAGGACGTGAGTATAAACACAATGAGGCTGTAGATGAGTTTTCCTGTTGTAATGACATTTAATGTCCCTGACAATCTCCATTGTCTCATTTAGCCACTTGTTAGCAACCGTCTTTTTCAATACAATTAAAAGTTTAACAAAATCATAAGTGGGGTATTACTGATGTATTTTATGTCCTAGTATAAAACGTGGACAAATATCTTTTGTGCTAACCACAGACCTTATTTCAGGCATTTAACCAAAAACCCCATTCACTTGATGATGATGGATGTTGAGTACACAGAAAAATTAAGTTGAGTTCACGAGAGCATAACTTTTGTTATATCGAGATCACGAGAAAACAAGAAAAAAATTATAATGCATGGCCGTTTGGGCTTCCATACACACGAGCGTATTAGACATGCATTATTGTACAACCCGAGAAGTTTGCAAAGCATTGTCAGTTCAGTGAATTTACTACTTTTCAAATAACAAAACGATTTTCATATGTACCAGATTAATTATATCAAAGCATGCCAAAAAAGTAAGCTGTTTTTTTAAATACAAAAAGTAAGTGCATATTATATCATTTATGTGAGCTGTGGTGAAAATAAAAAATGTAGCACATTAAAGAGCAGTTACACTGCAAAGGATTATTTTTTTTTAAACTTGAATGAATCGCGAGTCATTCACAAATCTGAGTTCCCCCTGACTTTGGCAAGTGATGTCAAATGCAGCTGCAGTGATAAATTTACTGTGAACACTCTCCACTCTCTTTGAACACCCCCCTCTTTGTTTCCTGGTTTCTGTGTTGACACCTTTTCTTTTCGTTTCTCTGTTGACCCAGGTGTGGATGGATAAAGCCCCTCACCATTTTTGCATTAACTGTCCCCTCACCATTTGTGCATTTACGTACCTTCCTGTTTCATGCAAATATGCCCTTCCACCTAGCCAATCAATTGTGTGTCAAGTCTGATATATACTCTGCCTTTCTTTGAATAAATAAGAAACCTTGCCATTTGAACTTTGTCTGTATATCATTTGATAAACTCTCTGAAGTGCTTGGTGTGGGAAGTGTGTAGCGAGGCAAGGGCTCCATCCTTCTTGTGTATTTTCACTTTCTCTCTTCTTACGAATCATAACCCGGAGATTTTCTATTTTCAAATCCTAACATACAGTAAACAAAGTAGCACTCCTTTACTTTTATACAGTATATACAAACAACATACAGACATATTTACTTGCTAAATCTACTTGGAGGAACAGTTATATCTAGGGTTTGGAATCGAAAATCGATTCTAATTTTGGAATCAGATAAGTTCAGGAATCAGATACGCTGAATAAAATTGAAATTTCGATTCCACTTACCAACTGCTTTCTGCAATTTCAGAGAAAGGATTTTAAAAAAATATAAAAAAAATTTATACCTGTCATCTGCGAGGACAAGACAAACCAATCTGCATCCTTTCTCGCTAATCGAGATATTTTTTCCACATAAAATTTTATTTGTATAGCACTTGTTACAATGGTCATTGTCTCAATGCAGCTTTGCAGAAATATATAAACACAGGATACAGGTTTTTAATTGTGTGGTGTAATCCCAGTTGAGCAAGCCGGTGGCGATGGTAGCAAGGAAAAGCTACCTAAGATGATATGAGCAAGAAACCTTGAGAGGAACCAGACTCAGAAGGGAACCCATCCTCATGTGGGTAACAACGGATAGTGTGACAGTAAAAGAAAGTTCATTATGGTTTGTACCTGAAATCTGTTTGTTGAACTAGTGCACTGTTCAAAGGAGACTCGAGTACAAAACTGCTTGTGGTAATTGCAGTCACAGGGCCATAGCAGCAACCGTAGTCCCAGCAACCACAGTGCGAATGTTCATGTGGAATTGGAGTTCGTGAGAGCTCCATCCAAACGGATCAGGCAGGTCCAGAGAACAGAAAGGATCAGGATGACTGGCATCTCCATAAAATCTTGTGTGGCTCGACAGAAGGAGAGAGGTAAAGGAGGGAGAGGGAGGTAAAGAGAAGGAGAGATTGTTAGGTAAGGCTGTGCTTTGCAAAGTCTACTCATGGTAATCTTGAGTAAATAAATACGTTTTCAGCTTAGCTTTAAACACTGGGACTGTGTCTGGGTCCCGAAAACTAATTGGAAGGCTGTTCCTTAATTGTACAACTTTGTAAGAGAAAGATCTTGAATGAAAAGGTTTTTCACCCACACAAAAATTTTTTTGTTGGTTAGCAATTTCACTATAGTACTGGTTTATTCACACTCAGCCATGATTAATTTACTACATGAGTGACAGTAATTTGTTTTCTTACAGGTGCACTGTAAGAAATACAAGTATTTTTTTCTTTGTATTGGCCAGTAAAACAACCTTGAAATTACTTGCACTTTTAAATTGATAAAAACAGCATTTTTTAAATTATTATTTATTTATTATTATTATTTTTTTTATTATTATTTTATTATATTTTTTAAACCAGTTCTTATGTATCTTCCTACTGTATGCAACTTCTTTCCTTGTGGATCTACCATTATTATCCCTTTCTCTGAAAACTTGAGAATCAGAAACACAAAAATATATGCAAAAAATTACAAAAAAACACAGCCAGCCATGAACTGGAAGCTGCTGGAACATTAGTGTCACTGTCTACAGTCAAGCGAGTTTTACATTGCCATGGACTGAAAGGTCCCTGCTCCAAAATCGACACCTTCAAGTCTGTATAAAGTTTGCCGCTGACCGTATGAACAAAGAAAAAGCCTTCTGGAGGAAAGTTATATGGTCAGATAAGACAAAGATTTAATTGTTTGGCCACAATGACTAGAGATGTGTTTGGAGATGTAAAGAACACTGTACCAACTGTTAAGCATGGTGATGGGAGCATCATGCTCTGGGGCTGTTTTGTTGCTAGTGGAACTGGTGCATTGCACAATTAGGTGTTCCAACAGGACAATGACCCAAAACACACATCAAAGCTGGTAGATAAAGCAGGCTAACATTAAGCTTTAGGAATGGCCTTCCCAAAGTCCTGATCTCAACACTATTGAAAATTTGTGGACTGCTAAAAGCATCTGCTTGAGGGACATTCAACTAAATATTAAGGTGTGCTGTATTTATAGTTTTGACCCTGTATGTATAATTTTGACCTTGTGTTCCCTATAGAAACCCCAAATAAAGTAAAACTGTCATGAGTCCCCCTTTGAGCAGCGCGCTGTGGAACATGCGAGCGCGCATGCACAAGCAGGTGCGCTAGCACCTGCTTCTCCGTTGTGGACAGTAGTGACATCTCGATACGTGCATCGACACGTGCATTTGTTTATGTTTATGTTATGTAGCTTATGTTTCATGTTTTGTATCTCGACTCTGTTTTCCGTGACCACAACCTTGATTCCTGACCTTGATCTTGTCCCTAAAAGACACCTGGGAGCCAGAAATCTTTCTGATTGAGAGGGGGTCAAATACATATTTCCCTCATTAAAATACAAATCAATTTATAACATTTTGGACATGCGTTTTTCTGGATTTTTTTGTTGTTATTCTGTCTCTTACTATTCACATAAATATACCATTAAAATTATTGACTGATCATTTCTTTGTCAGTGGGCAAAAATACAAAATCAGCAGGGGATCAAATACTTTTTTCCCTCACTGTATCACCCTCAGCCAGAACTATGGAAACTGTGGGCTGGCCCCTGAGGGGCACCAGATCATAGATTCTGGTCGCACAACTGAGGTGACCATATTAAATGTTAGAGCACCATCTACCAGGAAATTGTACGCGCTCAACTGGCGGCTTTTTGTCTTGTGGTGTGAGGAACGTCAGCTAGACCCAGTGAACTGCGCAATAGCTAGTCTTGGAGTTCTTACTATCTGTTGATGGAGCCTCTGTTCATGTTCTCTGTTCAAAGTTCATGCGTGGTGTCAGACGACTGAGGCCCATCTGCAGGCCATGCATACCTTCCTGGGACCTTGCTGTGGTCTTGAAAGGTCTGTCAGGGGCCTCATTAGAGCCCTTAGAGTCAGCCTCTGAGAAGCTTCTGACTCTAAAGTTAGCTCTTTTACTCGTCCTGACATCTCTCAAGCAAGTGGGAGGTCTACAAGCTCTCTCTGTTACCCCTTCCTGCCTTGACTTTACCCCTGGATTAGCTAAGGCCTTCCTGTATCCTAGGCCAGATAATATTCCTAAAGTGCCTACATCAGCTGCCCACCCTGTGATGTTGCAGGCTTTCTGCCCTCCTCTGTTCCTCACACCAGAACAAGAGAGGATGCACCTGCTGTGTCCAGTAAGGGCTCTCTGTATTTACGTCCACTGCTCCGGCCAGTGGCGTAAGTCGGAGCAGCTAGTGGTCTGCTTTGGCAGCAACAGGAAAAGTGATGCTGTGTCAAAGCAGCGCATCTCTACTTGGATAGTGGAAGCAATCTCTAGGGCTTACGTCACGTGTTCTTGCCATGCCTCTGGGCATAAAAGCTCATTCCACTAGGAAGGTCGCCTCCTCGAAGGCTTTGTCCAAAGGGGTATCCTTGCAGGATATGTGTGCAGCTGCAGGGAGGTCTATGCCACACACCGTCATTTGTTATTACAGCCTCGATATTCATTCCACCCCGGGCTCAAGTGTCTTGCAGTGACCCTTGGGCTTGGGTATTTTTGAACAGGCCAGACGCTTGGTATGACGGAGTGGGTATTCCCGTTCCCATACTGTTATGCTAAATGCAACGTCGAAGTTACCTTTGAAAGGGAATGTCGGGGTCACGCCTGTAACCCTGTTCCCTGAGAACAGGGATTGTGGTGGATGTGGTGCAGTTGGTAGAGTGGGTTGTCCACTAATCGTAGGGTTGGCGGTTTGATTCCCGACCCGGGTGACTCCACATGCCGAAGTGTCCTTGGGCAAGACACTGAACCCCAAGTTGCTCCCGATGGCAAGTTAGCGCCTTGCATGGCAGCTCTGCTACTGTTGGTGTGCTTTGGATAAAAGCGCTATATAAGTGCACATTTACCATTTACATTTACGTTGCATAGCACTGTCATACCTGTGAATTGTGTCTTTGCTTCAGACAATAGAGGCTGGTGGCGTGGTTCACAGGTTCACCTGATCATGGCAGGCCTATAAGTAGAGGTAAGTATACATGATTTTAGTAAGTATACATGATTTTACACAAGCTTCAGATACCGGTCACGCGCGCAAGACTGTTATGCTAAATGCAACGTCTCGTTTCCTTCTCAGGGAACAGGGTTACATGCATAACCCTGACGTTTTCCAAGATAAATGGACTACCTCCTATTTATTAACAGAGATGACTGGGTAATAGTTAAAAAAATGTGCAATTTAATGTTAGTCAACAGCTTCACTACAAAAGAGTTTGGTTTGGTGGAATCCAATTGTTCATGCAATGCCATAAATTTTAAAGTGCAATACTATATTTTTCAGTTCCAAATACCTGTGAAGTTTTTTATATTTGTACACTGTGACCAGTTGTAATGCACACATGTAAATGATAATCAGAAGCAAATTGTTTGTCTTAAGAAATCTGAGGTTGTTCATGATATCTTATATTTCATGATATATGGTAAATGGTAATATATGAAGATTTCCTAATGTACTTGTACTTCCTTGCATAAAAACAAATGGAAAAACATGGTCTTATTGTTATTTATTGGTAATTATGCTATGATTTTACTGGCCTGGTCCACTTGACATCTAATTAGGCTGTATGTGGCCCCTGAACTAAAATGATTGTAACGATTTGAGTCGTACAGTAGAGTGCAGGACTGGTATCAAAACATAATTTATAAAAATTTTAGTATCGACTTGATGCTAATTTAAATACCTGTATATTTTGACTAACTATATGGTAATATAGTGGTCCCAATTTACAATGAGGCACTAATTAGTCAATTGCCTCTTGTTCAACATACTCACTGAGGGCTAAGCCCCCTAAGGATGAGACCCTAGAACCACCCCTGATTACATACAATCAGTTATTTTGTTCAAGAAAGTCTTACCACAAGAATCCAATGCACTCAGGTGTTGAATGGACACAACCAGACAGCATCATCTGGGAAGGCCATCTAAAGACATTTAAACCACTTTATGCAGGTTCTGTATAAGTGACCAATGGGTCAGCTGATACATTTTAAAGGTACTTAATGTCTTTATTTATCACCCTTTGTACTCCAAATCGATCACCACAGAGGACAGAAGAAATACTTTAACCTTTGTAAAATATACATGTATACGTATATTTATGTATACATACACACACACATATATATATATATATATATATATATATATATATATATATATATATATATATATATATATATATATATATATATATATATAAATCATATATATAAAAACTTAAAAATATATTTCTTAAACAATATATTACAGAAATGAAGTATTAGGACAAATGTGTTTTAACATTTGTCCTAATAGTTACCATCATTTTCTTTTTGAGTGTATATACAGTCCTGGTCAGAATTATTGGCACCCCTAAATTGTAAGTACAGAATTTAGATAATCAGAATGTATGATCAGAATATTTTAATAACATGTCCAAAGTTATTGAACAACAATAAAGGCTTTCATATAGTGAAATAAAAAATACAGACAAAACAAATTTATGCTGGACACAATGATTGGCACCCTTTACTAATGTTTGGTTGCAGGACCTTTGGCAAAATTGACAGCCTCTAAACGTTTCTTGTAGCCATCTACAGTAGAAGCTTCTTGCACCTGTCTGCTGGTATTTGCAAAGGTATGTGCAAACTGTTGTTCCTAACTTCCTACCTCATCTGATTAATTCCAGTTAATTCCTTGCAAAGTTTTCAAGGAAGAGTTGTACAATTTGTACGGATCACCACAGCTTTAACACTATCAACAGCCTTCTCTGACCAGATCTGCTGAACAAATAAAAATAGCACATCTAAAACCTTAAAATAATTATAAAATAAAATTACATATATTTTATAAAAATTAAAATTAAATAAAATTTCTCCATCTGGGGATCAATAAAGTATTATCTTATCTTAATTAAAGTCATAATATGAACAGTTCTTCCATATAGTTTGACTGCATTTACTACTATATTTCTTCACAAAACCTCAGGGTTCTTAGCTACAGTCCTCAGGGTTCTTAGCTACAGCTTCATTGTTTCTTGTCTTTCCTGCTTTCTGTATTCTTGTTGCCTTTTCTTTCCTCTCTCTCTCCCTGTCTTAGGTAGATTTTGAGGAATAGCGGATCTGGATTGGTTTTGGTCGTAAAAATCCTGATCGGAGCATCAGTAATGAACACCATTAAACTAAAGCTCTTTGCATCTGGTGGATAAATGAACTCACCTCCTATCACATCCTATATGAGATTATTCAGATATATACACTAGAAAATGAACAACTTAATTTTTTTATCAGAATAAGTGCAACCTCTCCAAACTCCATTGAGTCCACGTTCTGTGTCACAAGGTTTTAAACCGCTGCATCCTGTCACTAGACACTAACAACACGTCCTTCCATAATATATCTCTTTAAGTGAGTCGTTAGTGGTTTGACATTGTGGCACTGGCGTTGGCACATAGATATATTACATGTAAACACTGAGTACATCTTTGGTAGTAACATGTGTATCTGTCATTTTATGTCTATGATAAAAATGAGCCTTAAATGCTCCATGTGTATGAAACGTTTTGTGGCAATACGTAGCGATGCACTTGAACACACAATGTGGTTCATTACGATGAAGTTTGCAATGTAAAACATATTACCTTAAGGTTTGCACCAGGGTTCCACAGAAATTACAGCTAAATATTTACAATTATGTGAACAAGCACACACTGCACTGCACCGCTCTGTTAAACACTTAAATAGTGGGTTCATATCATGGACATAACTTTTCAGAACTTGCAAGGCCAACTACAAATAACGTGCATGAATGATATTTATTTTTCAAATCTGGCAATGCTAAGACGACTAAATCTTACTTATCAAACTGTCCATATAACGTTTATTTTACATTATTGATTAACCAACCAAACTCTTTGCCCATCGGCACATTGCATTTTGATTGGATAATGATCAAGCATTATCTTTTAAATACTTGTGGAATTTCTCTTCTAATCTTCAAATATATCCCTGAGTGCAGAGACAAAAAGCTTGCCTTTCAAGCTTTGACTTTGAATCTATTTTGTTTCAAACACAAAAAGTTTGTTGCTTATAATCAGTTTAGGAAAGCTGTTTTTCAATGCAAGTTATGCTTAATCAACAGCATTTGTTGCATAATGTTGATTACTACAAAATATTGGTTTAACTCATCCCTCCTTTGCTTAAAGAAATATCAAGGTTACAATGGAAGTGAAGTTGGACAAGTTTATGAGGGTTAATGAGAGAAAATAAAACCTTATCATTTTATAAAAGTATTTACATTAATCTTAATTAATGGATCTTGGATCTTGTAATTAATGGATCTTGTATGATAGCACTACTTGTATTGTTCTCTGCTTGATATATCGCTTTGCTTGTATTTTTCTCATTTGTAAGTCGCTTTGGATAAAAGAGTCTGCTAAATGAATAAATGTAAATGTAAATCTTATAGTACAATAGTACATGTGTACTATTTAAGTTGTAAATTTGTTTTTAATTTAACTGATTTTAAGGTTGTTTTAGGGTTTGTTGACAAACCCTTCATGGCAACAAAGCTGTACAAAACTACCCAGAAAAGGTCAGTAGCTGATTTTATGGCATGAAAATCATGTTAATACACATTTGTTTATGTCATGTGGCTATAGAAACATTAGTATTTTATCATTTACAGATTTACATTTATATTTACATTTATTCACTTGGCAGACACTTTTACCCAAAGCAACTTACAAATTAGCAAAGCGATATATCAAGCAGAGAACAATACAAGTAGTGCTACCATACAATTAATTGAATTCCAGAGGAAGCAAAGTGCACAGAGTAGAGGTGTAAATTTAAAAATTTGTATTTATTTATTTTTTATTATGAGATGGTTAGGTGTTGGGCGCACGGTGGCTTAGTGGTTAGCACGTTCACCTCACACCTCCAGGGTTCGATTCCCGCCGAGGCCATGTGTGTGCGGAGCTTGCATGTTCTCCCCGAGCTGTGGGGGTTTCCTCCGGGTACTCCGGTTTCCTCCCCCAGTCCAAATTCATGCATGGTAGGTTGATTGGTGTGTCTAAATTGTCCATAGTGTATGAATGGGTGTGTGAGTGTGTATGTGATTGTGCCCTGCGATGGACTGGCAACCTGTCCAGTGTGTACCCCGCCTTGTGCCCGATGCCTCCTGGGATAGGCTCCAGGTTCCCCGCGACCCTGAAGAAGGAATAAGCGGTTGAAGATGGATGGATGGATGGATGGATGGTTAGGTGTTCACAGAAGAGGTGGAAGTTGCTGAGATATGGTCTGTAAAGGACAAGTCGTCATCAATAATCACCCCAAAGTTCCTGGCTGTCCTGGTTGGCATGAGTGTGAGTGAGATGAGCTGTACAGTGAGGTTCTGGTTGATTGAAGGACAGGCTGGGATGACGACAATCTCAGATTTTGCCATGTTAAACTTAAGATGGTCTTCCTTCATCCAGACTGAGGTGTCCAAGAGGCAAGCAGAGATGTGTGCAGAGACGGATGGGTCATCAGGCTGGAAGGACAAATAGAGCTGGGTGTCATCAGCATAGCAATGATATGAGAAGTCATGAGACTCAATCACCTGCCCTAGAGATGTAGTGTAGATAGAAAAGAGGAGTGGACCCAGAACTGACTCCTGTGGAATGCCAGTTGTGAGTTGCTGAGTTTCAGAAATAGATTGACTCCATGCACTTACATTGTACGTGACTCACTATTCTGCTTTTTTAAAGAGGGTTAAAATAATTTTTTTGATTCAAAATAATTTGTTTGTGGTAATCAACATTATACAACAAATGCTGTTGATTGTGCTAAACTTGTATTGAAGCAGGAATCTTCCTTTAAGTGCATGCTGCACAAGAAAACAAAAAAGTATGTGTAATAATAAGAAAATAATATAGCTGCAAGCAGCGATGACAGGCCCAAGCACTATGGCGCAATCGCCATCCTGTGGGTGTATGAATTCAATGCATAGTAAAGCAAGTGCTATAGAATAAAATAGAAAAATATACAAAGAAAAGAGTATTAAAGTTTGATGCGTTACCATGGCCACACTATTTAAGATATCAAAAACAATTGATATTAGCCATGTCTTGACATAATTCTGACCAAGTTTGTGGTGATTCGGGTAAAGATAAGAGGATTATTACAAAAACTATTATAAGTGACACACTTCCTGCTGCCAGGTGGTGGCACTATGACCATGACTCACAATAGTCACATGCATGTGATCAGCTCCCAATACCAAAAATACAGCTCAAGGTGAAGGTGATGGACTGGCCAAGCATGTCTCCAGACCTAAACCCTATTGAGCATCTGTGGGGCATCCTCAAACAGAAGATGGAGGAGCACAAGGTTTCTAACATCTACCAGCTCTGTGATGTCATCATGGAGGAGTGGAAGGTCTCCATTGGCAACCTGTGAAGCTCTGGCGAACTCCATGCCCAAGAGGGTTAAGGCAGTGCTGGAAAATAATGGTGGCCACACAAAATATTGACACTTTGGGCCCAATTTGGACATTTTCACTTAGGGGTGTACTTACTTTTGTTGCCAGCAGTTTAGACATTAATGGCTGTGTGTTGAGTTATTTTGAGGGGACAGCAAATTTACATATATATATATATATATATATATATATATATATATATATATATATATATATATATATATATATATATATATATATATATATATATATATATATATATATTTATATATATATATATATATATATTATGTGTGTGTGTGTATGTGTGTGTGTGTGTGTGTGTGTGTGTGTGTGTATGTATCTAACGATGGCCCCACAGTAATCCCCAAATTTAAATATAAAGTTGCCAAAATTGTTAGAATTTCTAAAGTAAGAGGTCCGTTCACAAAAGGATATAAGGAAAACTATACACACAAGTTTTTCTCTATAACAGAATGCATATCACATGAATGTATTGTCTATAGATTGTGTGATTATGACGCTGATGTCAATGATGGTGTTTTTATGAAAAGGAATTACAATAAATATTTCTGAACAAAAACAAAATATTTAAAGTGGTAAAAAATTTTAGACAACAAAAAAACATGGCCAAAAACCATCGGTTTTGGTTAGATAGCTCATATGGCCCTCAAAATTTGTGTCATGGATCAACCAGAAAGAATTGTTCGATGTCCAGACACCCATAAAACAAGTGAAAACTTGTAGATAGCACACATTCATGTAAAAATTTTATGTAACGCTCCCCTGTAATGCCTCAATGGATGTTTATCTGCAAAATTGTATCTCGTGTTATACAACTATCAAAAACTATAAATCTAAAAGGAGAATGGCAAGTCAGTTGAATCAAATTTGAATATTTGGTGTCATGGTACACATTTAATAAAGAAGATGCTACGTTCATTTTCAACTATGGTGAAACAATGAAGACAGAGAATCGGGTCACCGAATATAATGTTGAAGGTAATATATCAAATGCGTCTTACAGGTTAAAGACTGGATATTATGACGACATCATTTTCTTGGTCAGGGAGATCATTGTGTCCCCAACACCATGTGCGAGTCTTGGCTATGATCAAGTTAAAAATAGAGTGTTTCTAATTCCCTCCAAAGATACCGCTCAAATTTTATGGAAAGGTGGCCAATATTTCAGAGTAAAACTACGGGTAGCTATTGAAACTGCGAACCATACTCATGAAAAGCATAGTGTTACTTATGCGCCCTATCAGGTTGACTTTAATGCAGGGTTTTACAGTATGTATATTTACAGTGAGGGAAAAAATTATTTGATCCCCTGCTGATTTTGTACGTTTGCCCACTAACAAAGAAAAGATCAGTCTATAATTTTAATGGTAGGTTTATTTGAACAGTGAGAGACAGAATAACAACAAAACAATCCAGAAAAGCGCATGTCAAAAATGTTATTAATTGATTTCATAGGGCAGCATTCCTCCTCCTCCAAACACAGCGAGTTGAGTTGATGCCAAAGAGCTCCATTTTGGTCTCATCTGACCACAACACTTTCACCCAGTTGTCCTCTCGTGGTCAGATGAGACCAAAATGGAGCTCTTTGGCATCAACTCAACACGCCGTGTTTGGAGGAAGAGGAATGCTGCCTATGACCCCAAGAACACCATCCCCACCATCAAACATGGAGGTGGAAACATTATGCTTTGGGGGTGTTTTTCTGCTAAGGGGACAGGACAACTTCACCACATCAAAGGGACGATGGACGGGGCCAAGTGCCGTCAAATCTTGGGTGAGTAAATGGGTGAGTACATCAGTCATACACTGCACAAATCTGTCCTTTATGGAAGAGTGGCAAGAAGAAAGCCATTTCTCAACGTTTGGTGTGACGTTTGGTGTGTCTCCCAGGTGGCTTGTGGCAAACTTTAGATGAGACTTTTTATGGATATCTTTGAGAAATGGCTTTCTTCTTGCCACTCTTCCACTCTGGCCTCTTAAAAAGGCCAGATTTGTGCAGTGTACAACTGATTGTTGTCCTTTGGACAGACTCTCCCACCTCAGCTGTAGTTCTCTGCAGTTCATCCAGAGTGATCATGGGCCTCTTGGCTGCATCTCTGATCAGTCTTCTCCTTGTCTGAGCTGGAAGTTTAGAGGGATGGCCAGGCCTTGGTAGATTTGCAGTGGTCTGATACTCCTTCCATTTCAAAATGATCGCTTGCACAGTGCTCCTTGGGATGTTTAAAGCTTGGGAAATCTTTTTGTATCCAAATCCGGCTTTAAACTTAAACTGAAACTATCACAGTGCAGGTGCATTTATACAGAGACTTGATTACACACAGGTGGATTCTATTTATCACCATCAGTCATTTAGGACAACATTGGATCATTCAGAGATCCTCGCTGAACTTCTGGAGTGAGTTTGCTGCACTGAAAGTAAAGGAGCCGAATAATTTTGCATGCACCACTTTTCAGTTTTTTATTTGCTAAAAAAGTTTAAAATATCCAATAGATTTCTTTCCACTTCACAATTGTGTCCCACTTGTTGGTGATTCTTCACAAAAAATAAAATTTTATATCTTTATGTTTGAAGCCTGAAATGTGGCAAAAGGTTGAAAAGTTCAAGGGGGCCGAATACTTTCGCAAGGCACTGTACTTATCACTGCATAATAGAGTGTCTTACCAATTACGGTAAAGATGCTCTAGAAATGCTTTTCTCCACAGGGCTCTTTTACAAAGGCATGGCTGGCCTAATGGACATAACGGACCCCACTGGTGGTAATATAGGTTTAACAAAATGAGCTGCCTTCACCAATGCCATTAATGTGGTTGAACTACTAGTACCCATTCACAGCGACATATTCTTTCAAGAAAAACTAATGCTTAATGGTGTGGACATTAAAATTCGCATGACGAGGGCAAAAGATGAATTCTGTTTGATGCGGAGCGATGCTGTAGCTTATAAACTAAACATTGTGTCAGCTTCGCTATTTGTGAAAAAAGTATCTGTATAACGAGGTGTGAGATTGTGGCACGCACAAGCGTCAAGTAAACTATCGACAGAGCATGTGTGAAAAACTTCTCAATTCCTGCAGGCTTAAATGTTTGTAATCAAGAAAACTTATTTTTAGGAACTCTACCTAAATCTGTGATTCTGTTTATGGTTGATAATGACGCGTTTATAGGCTCCTATAATAAAAATCCGTTCGTATTTAAAAACTACGACCTAGAATTTTTTGCTATTTATCTGGATGGGCAGTAGCACACCGTGAAGTCTCTGCAGTCTGAATATGGAAGTGGATCTGCAGTGCGTGAATTTTACAGCCTCTACCCCGAATGATCAACTTAATTGTTTATGCCATATCTGACAGTATCATCGAAGTGTGAAATCGCAGACAGAACCAGGCTGATTGCAATTAATAGTCAAAATGGACACCGTCCAGCTTACGACCATCATGGTTACGATCTCGTGTAATACCCATTTTCTCGGTGTACTCCCATGTGACTACCTACCAAAAGCCCCTTTAAGAAAATTACCGTCAATGGTGATAATCAACATGCATCTTTCAGGACTCCCGGGTGAACACTGGTTAGCCATCTACTTAAATGAGGTCGGCGTGGGTTGTTTTTGACAGCTTTGGTAATAAACCAGATGACAATTATTTTCCTCAGAATATCAAACACTTTCTAAACTGCAATTCGAGAGCAGTACAGCATTCATCAGTACAAGTCCAAGATTTTTCATCAGAGACCAGCGGACAGCATTGTGTGTTTTTTTCTCTATCACATGGTAAAGGGGTATGATTATGACCATGTGTTGAAGATATATACCAATGATTTTATTAAAAATGACAAGATGGTGTCTGCATTTAATCCTCCCGGAGTGCCAAGAGTCCTCCCCCCTCCATTGGTGGCCCCGGGCCCCTGGGCAGAATGTCCCATGCAGTGCCCGGATGAAACTGCACCATGTTCTTGGCGGAGCTGGGGAGCAGAGCAACATCCTCAGGAGAGCAGAGAAGAACAGGCAGGCTGGGTGGCGTCCCCAGCGGAACAGGCAGGCTGGGCAGCGAAACAGGGAGGCTGGGCGGCATCCCTAGCGGAACAGGGATGCTGGGTGGCGTCCCCAGCGGAACAAGCAGGCTGGGCGGCGTCCCCAGCGGAACAGGCAAGCTGGGCGGCGTCCCCAGCGGAACAGGCAGGCTGGGCGGAGTCCCCAGCAGAAAAGGGAGGCTGGGCGGCCTCCCCAGCAGAACAGGCAGGGCTCAGAGGTGTGGCCGGGACAGGGCTTAGAGGCGTGGCCGGAACAGGGCTCAGAGGCATGGCCGGAACAGGGCTCAGAGGCGTGGCCGGGACAGTTCTCAGAGGCGTGGCTGGGACAGGGCTCAGAGGCATGGCCGGGACAGGGCTCAGAGGCGTGGCTGGAATAGGGCTCAGAGGCATGGCTTGGCCTAGATACGGGGCTTGGACTAGATACAGGGCTTGGACTAGATACATGGCTTGGACTAGAAACGTGGCTAGAGGCATGACATGGGCTAATGACACGGCTAGAAGCATGGCATGAGTGAGGGACATGGCCTGAGTGAGGGACATGGCTATGGTTTTGGGAATGTGAGGCATGGCAGTGGTGTCGGGAACGTGAGGCATGTCTGTGGTGTCAGAAACCGGAGCCGGGGCTGTGACTGGGACCGGAGCTGGGGCTGTGACTGGGACCAGAGCCGGGGCTGTGATTGGGACCAGAGCCGGGGCTGTGACTCAAAAATGAGCTGTGACAGGGACATGGACCTGGGACTGGGTCTGGACTTGGACATCATGTGCTTGAGACTGGGTCTGGACTTGGGGGTCTTGAACTTGAGACTCGGTCTAGACGTGGAAGTTGTGGACCTGAGACCGGGCTTGGACTTGGACGTCGTGGACCCAGGCTGGAGGCGTGACTGTGGCTTGGGCTGGAGGCGTGACTGTGGCTTGGGCTGTGCTGAGGCTTGAGACCCAACTATGGTTGAGACTGGAGACTTGGAGATTAGCGGAACTCTAATAATTGGGTCAGCAGACTTGGACACCAATGGAACTCACTTAACTGACTTGGATATGAACGTGACTTGGGGCTTGATTGTGGCTTCACTGGACAGTGAAGGCCCTAATCTAGCCTATTACCCAAAGACAATTAAAATCAGAAGCAAATACTCACATCCGTAAACCCAATTGAGATAGAAAAAGAGACGATTAGTCGTGAGTGAGGAAAGGCAAGGGTCCAGTTTTTGTTTCAGTCCACCACACGAGATCCACACCAATGAGAATTCCCAGAAGTGATCTGATAACTGGAGCTTAAGCTCCAGTATTTATAGCTTATGTACAGAGAATATTACCAATAAATTTCAGAAAGATTAGGATCTCATTAACAATAGGGTTAAAAAGAGCTCATCTACATTTACCATGAGGATTAAAAAACCCTCCCCAACAGTTACCATTAGAACAGAAAACAATCCACTTGCGAAAACCATTTTGTTTGTTTACCAGCCCCTCCAGATTTACAATTAGGTTTGGAAACCGGAGAGCGAGAAAAGTAAACAATTCGAAGCTACGAGAGAGAAAAAGTAAACAATTTGGAGAACGACCTTGGTCACACAGGTGCAGTGTGATGCAGCTATTTGTATAAATAGCTCCTCATGGTTCTTATGGTTCTTTTAAACTTCTAAAGCCCCCTGTCTACAGCATGATATATGATCATATATGATATATGACCACCCTTCCAGAGAGACAAGACTCTTTTCTCTTGAGCATTATGAGTAAGTTCCATTTATCTTTTACTATTTGTCTGGTTTATAATTTATTTCTATATCTGTTTTATATTTCTATTTAACTATTATATTAACTATGATATATATATATATAGTTATACTACTTGCACATGGTTTACTGTACTCCCGACCTCATAATATTAAATATTATCCTAGTAATATCTATCTTTACCTTAATACTATTTATTCTTGTACAGTTCTAATGGTGTGTGTGCGTTCGGGCCTTCGGGGGGGTGTTAGAGAGAGGGAGAGACAGAGGGTGTGTGTGTGCAATGTTTGCACGCCTGACCCTGAACGCGCAAGAGTGTGTGTGTGTGTTATCTATGTGTGTGTGCCTCCCTAACTCTCCTTCTCTGTGACTATTAAACCATAGTGTGTCAATCCCAAAATGTGAATCCTGTTTATCAATATCCACCTAATTCCTCCTCTATGTGTCTAGGTGCCCATTTATTGGAAGGGCTGGATTTGGATTCGAGCACCCGCCACCAAATTGTGCATCTCACTGCTGATTGTCAATAAAATTACCTATTACTCCTATTCGGTCTCCCTCACGTTTATTTTATGTATATGTATATTTTTAACCACAACAACAGGGATTGGAGACATGGCTGGGACATGAATCTGCGACATGGCAAGGACATGGGTCGGAGTCATGGTTAGGACTGGAGACTTTGCTTGGACCGGAGACTTGACTGAGACAGGAGACATGACTGGGACAGGAGACTTGGCGTGGACAGGAAACTTGACTTGGCAGGGACTGGAACCCTGACTGGAGCTTTCTCTGCTCTTCCCCCTTCTCTGTTTTGCCTGCTCATAGTACACATGGAGAAGAGGCTTAGCATAAGTCCTAAAATTACCTTCCCGTAGCAATTTATCCATGTTATACCTTTGGCCTGGTTCTCCGAATTCCTCAAAAAATAGGTCCAAAAACAACCGAACATCCTCACTCATCTCAGCCACTAGTTGTCGTGCCCAGGTGGGAGCGGAACCCAAAAAGCGGGACATGATGAACATGATGGGTCACACAGGCTGACAAAATATTGTTGGCATTCCATAACGAAGTAGTCCGGGTAATCCTGGTGAGCATACCGAGCAGGCAGGTACTCCGGGATCTTCTGAGTAAAGCGCATGGAGTCAAAAGCGGGGATACTTAACATGCCAGTTGTAGTTCGGCGTCTCCTCCGTTCTCGTGCGGCATCCATGTTGAAGGCGGTTCATTCTGTGACGCGCTGGGGCGCAGGAAGTAGTCAGGATGCCAATGCAGTGGAGAACGGTGAACTTTATTTACAGTGTCAAAAACAAATAAACAAAATCAAAACAAGAACACATGAACTAAACAGGCTATGCTATGAACTAGACTCACTGGGCTAATGCTAAGGCTAACATTATGACTATGGCTTAAACATGACCAGAGACTAAGTTCCAACAACTCAAAGGTCGACCATCCAGTCTCTGTAATTCTCAGGACAAATACAGACGAACCGCGCCATGTGGAGATTAGCACAGGGTATATAAAGAGCTCCCGTAATCAGTCCAATGAGCTCGCAGCTGTGCGTGATTCCCACACACACACACACACACACATGACCCTATGACCTTATAGGACGAATGCATGACGTCAATGTGGACGATGTCCGTGCATGCGCAGTGGCGTTCGATGTGCGCCACTGCTCCGGGAGGGCTGTTACAACGCGGAAGGAGTCCGCGCATGCGCAGTAGCGCTCGCTGCATGCCTCTGCTCCGGGCGAACTGTGACAGTATTCATTGGGTTCAGACAGGTGAAATGTTTATGTCTAATACTACATTTACATTTATATTATTGGTACCAGTCTTTAGTTTATCCAACTGATGCTGGGGGACTAAAAGACTAAAAACATCTTCGCTGCATACTCCATCCCATTATCTAGAAGCAATCAGGCTGGATATGAAAGGAATAGTTACACTTAAGAGCGGTAGAAGAAATCCACCTGATGGTTTATTACATCTCTTTCTTTGAACTCTTTTAACTGTCTTATTTGCAACAAATCTGATTTCGTTTTTCCTCTTTCTCAGTTTCTGGTATTGTTGCGAAGTGAGTCGTATATTGCCATAGAGAACACTTGTCATGATGTCACGCCACTGCCGACAGAGGGCACTGCGGTGCTTGGTTTAAATGGACTTTGTTTGTTTCGCTTGCTTCCGGGTTAGCGCGAGCTTTAGAGCAGAGTGGACACAGGTGTTTGTGTTTATCATTGAATATGTTCCTTATTTAAGTGGCTGAATTACCGAGATGTTGCTCGTGATTGTTCATATGTTTAGAGTATGTTGACACGTTCGTAGTGGTCGTACCGTCTATGTTAGGGATGAGTGAGTTATATGTCCCGTTGTCTGTTTATGTTTATGTGAAGACCGCATTGTGTTGAAGTTTAATAAAGACTGTGACCTGCACCTGCATCCGCCTCCCTTCTACGTGTCGTCACACATGATTCAAAGTTGGAGACAGATGCAAATGCAGAATTTCAAACGTAAACCAACAAACTACAAAAGACACTAAGACAACAAGGGAAAATACTGTGGCTAAGGCTAAACATAAACTAAGAAACAAAACATGGTTACAGGGATAAAGGTAAAGTTAGACACACGTAAAACAAGGAAGCAGTGCAAACAGTGGCTATACATAAGAGTGCTCGTTAACAGAAGGCAGAGTGAAGTCCTCAGCCGAGCAGGTAGGCAAAGCAACGTCCTCAGCCGAGCAGGAAGGCAGAGTGACGTCCTCAGCCGAGCAAGTAGGCAGTGCGATATCCTCAGCTGAGCAGGAAGGCAGAGCATCGTCCTCAGCTGGGCAGAAAAGCGGAGTGCCTTCCTCAGCGGAGCAGTAAAGCCGAGTGATACCCTCAGGGGAGCACTTGGGCTTGTCGGGACATGGAACAATGTCTTCAGCAAACCAGGGCGACTGAGCGGCATCCTCAGCTGAACCGAAAGGCTGAGCGCCATCCTCAGACGAGCAGAGAGGCTGACTGACATTCTCCGTTGACTCTGTTTGCTGGACTAGACTAATTCCACTGCATCCATTGAAGGTCTTAAGTTCTGTCAGTATTCAAAGCTGGAGATTGATGCACATGTAGAATTTTAAACATTTAAAAAATAACCCAACAAACTAGAAAAGACACTAAGATAAGGCAAAATACTGTGTCTAAGGCTAAACATAAACTAAGAAACAAAACATGGTAATAGGGACAAAGGTAAATTTAGACAAATGTAAGACAAGGAAGCAATGCAAACAGTGACTGTATATAAGAGTGCTCGTTAACAGAAACATTATTCAGGTGCAGATGGTCATGTGACATTGATGAGTATATACAATGAGACAATGAGTTCATCTGTGGCAGTTTGTAAAATAATTCGTCTTTTTTGGGTGTTGCTTTTAATAATGTTTTTTAAAGCGGCAGGTTTCTACAAGGTCTGGCCGACATTTTTGCTATCTTCTTTTCAGGAAATATACCACAGGATATGGTGCAAGTAAATCTGTTCTGAGCCAATAGTGTTCAGGTGTTTTTGTTTTATAATCAATCATCAGATACCTGAAATGTTTGCTGGTTGCATCTTGTTAATACGCCATAAAAAATTTGTGTTGCCGGTATACATTTGTATTCCTAGCACACTGACCTGATTGGCGTCCCTGGGGTTTCTAAACAACTTCAGATAATTTGAGTTTAAGCTGATGGTCCTGCTGTATTTCCCTTGGCAAAATAAATTCTGCACAATACAAATAGCACTAAGATTTCTGTGATGAACTGTGTGAACACTTTTTCCACCTTGATGCTTCCGCTGGTCTCTTTCATCAGATCATCAAGGATCAACAAATTAGTTGTGCTGGCAGGAAACAGAGCATCATTCAGAGTCTGGGGTAATCCTTCCACAAATTTTATTTTGTACATTTACAACAATTCATCACACAATGATTGCCAATCATAAATATAGTAAAAATAATATTTAAAAGATTTTTAGAAATCAACTGTACAGCATTTTGCAACAACATGTTTACAAAATATGACATTCCCGAGTTTGAAGGGCTGCTTATCACACATGAAAATGGGTGTTGTAATCTGAAATCAAAACCATCTGTGTCTAACACTGTCACCAATCGTGACGGAGCGGATAAGAGACGGATGCAATCGCAGTGTAGAACGGATGTTTTATTTATAAAGAGAGGCAGAAAATCCAAAACATAATCCATATATATAGTCCAGAAACAGGCGAAGGTCAGGCGAACAGCAAACATGCATAAACAGGGCAAGACTGAGATCAAGGTCGTGGTACGGAGAAACAGGTTCGATAAACAAACAAACATGAACATGAACTAGCACGTGGACCTGGTAGCGGATAACCCAGCATGAACGTGATAACTAAGTTTATTCTATGTAATTCTCCGCGTTGTGTGCTGGGAGGTGCGTGGTATATATGCCGGCATAATTAGCCTCATAACTGCTAACAGCTGAGTGCAATACCGACACACGTAACAGCACAACCAATGACAGAGCAGGGAGGAGACATAATAAACACCCACGGGTCCAGCTGTCACTATGGAAAAGCATGTGCTCTCGCAATTGCGCAGTAGAGCACGTTGCCACAAGGGGAAACCGTGACAGAATCCCCCCCCCCCCAAGGCACACCTCCTGGAGTGCCATGAGTCATCCCATTTCATTGGAATGTCCCATGCAGAGCCAGGAAACCGCACAATGTTCCTGGCGGATTGGGGAAACGGAGCGACGTCCTCGGGAAAGCAGGAGAGCAGAGTGTCATCCTCGGCCGAACAGGGAGACGGAGCAATGATCACAGCCGCGCAGATAGGCTGGGCGACGTTCTCAACGGAACATGAAAGTGGCGCAACGTCCTTGGCGAAGCTTGAGAGTGGAGAAACGTCCTCGGCAATGCTTGAGAGCGGAGAAACGCTCGGCTGAGCAGGGGAACAAAGCACTGTGCTCAGGAGTGCAGAACGACTGAGTGACATCCTCAGCTGGACAGGACTGCTGAGCGATGACCTCAGCTGGACGTGGAGACTGAGCGAGGACCTCAGCTGAGCAGTGAGGCTGAGCAACGTCATCAGCAGGACGGGACAGAAGGATAACTTCCTGGGCTGTGCAGGGTAGTAGAACAGCCTCCTTAGCTGGGCTGGACAGCAGGACAGTTTCCACGGCTGTACAGATCAGCAGGATAGCCTCCTTGGCTGGGCTGGACAGCAGGACAGTTTCCTCAGCTGTGCAGGGCAGCAGGATAGCCTCCTGGGCTGGGCTGGACAGCAGGACAGCCTCCTTGGCTGGCAGGAGCTCCACCGCAGAGACCTCCCCGTAGGCCTCAGGCTGGAGCTCTGCTGTCTACGTTGCCCCCCCAAAGACATTTCTGGGCTTGAATTAGCAGACTTGGACGTGAGCAGAACTTGGACGTCAGGAACATGAGACTCGATTTGGACATCAGGGACATGAGACTCGACTTGGACGTCAAGAACTTGAGACTCGATTTAGACGTCAGGAACTTGAGACTCAACTTGGACGTCCGGAACTTGAGACTCGACCTGGACGTCAAGGATGTGAGACTCGGCTTGGAGGTCAGGAACTTGAGACTCGACTTGGACATCCGGAACTTGAGACAGGACTTGAGACTGGACATGGACTTGGACTTGAGACTGGACATGGACTTGGACTTGAGACTGGACATGGACTTGGACTTGAGACTGGACATGGACTTGGACTTGAGACTGGACATGGACTTGGACTTGAGACTGGACCTGGACTTGAGACATGGCTTGGACATGAGCTTGTAACTTAGCTTGTACATGAACTTGAGACGTAGCTTGGACATGAACTAGAGACGCAGATTGGACTGGTGATGTGGCTTGAACTTGGACTGGAGGCATGGCTGTGGCTTGGACTGGAGGCGTGGCTGTGGCTGAGACTGGAGGCGTGGCTGTGGCTGAGACTGGAGGCGTGGCTGTGGCTGAGACTGGAGGCGTGGCTGTGGCTGAGACTGGAGGCGTGGCTGTGGCTGGAGGCGTGGCTGTGGCTGAGACTGGAGGCGTGGCTTGGATTGGAGCTTTGGCTGGAGCTTGGACTGGAGCTTGAGACTTGGCTATGAGAGGAAGTCGAAGAATTGGGTCAGTAGATTTGGAAATTAATAGAACTTGCTTAACTGGATGAGCGGTGATTGCCCTGTCTCTCTTCTCATAATAGAGGTGGAAGGGCAGATCGGGATGGGACTGTCCATTGACTCTCCACCCCAGTAGGTCAAGTCCCCAAAGTTGTCCGTGCTGTGAGAACGTAGTCAGAAAAAGTTCTGCAAACTGCGTGACATCATGGACGGCTGGTGACCCGTCACTCACCTGCTGCTCCACCCAGTCACGTGCCGGACCGCAAAACATTGACACCATGAACCCAATACACTGCTTTTTCGAAGGCTTGGGATGTGCCAGGCTATAAAAATACACCTGGCAATCCATTAGAAACTCCAGCGGGTAGCTCCCCAGTACCGCTGTCTCCCGCAGAAGCTCGATGTCATACCTCTGGGGAAATTGCACGGATGCAAACCATGGCCAGTAATCCCTGGATATTTCCCTGGTTTCCGTAGCATGCCTTCTCTCTCGTCCTCGTGCTGCATCCATGTTGAAGGCGGAGAATTCTGTCACCAATTGTGATGGAGCAGATAAAAGACGGATGCAATCGCAGTTAAGAATGAGTGTTTTAATTATCAAGAGAGGCAGACAAATCCAAAATGTAATCCATATACACAGTCCAGAAACAGGCGAAGGTCAGGCGAACAGCAAACAGGCATAAACAGGGAAAGACTGAGATCAAGGTTGTGGTACGGAGAAACAGGGTCGATAAACAAACATGAACATGAACTAGGACGTGGACCTGGGAGCGGATAACCCAGCATGAACGTGATAACTAAATTTATTCTATGTAATTCTCCGTGTTGTGTGCTGGGTGCTGGGAGGCATGCAGTATATATGCCGGCATAATTAGCCTCGTAACCGCTAACAGCTGAGCGCAATACTGACACACGTGACAGCACAACCAATGACAGAACAGGGAGGAGACATGACAGAAACAGAAACAAACACCCACGTGTCCAGCTGTCACTATGGAAAAGCACGTGCTCTCACAATTGCGCAGTAGAGCATGTTGCCACAAGGGGAAACCGTGACATGTCCAAAAAGGTTGTCAGAGGCCATATGGGAGTGTTGTGAATTCAGGGAGCAACACGCATTAGTTGTACACCTTAAACTTTTTAATGACTGACCTATTGTGTAGTGTGAAATGTTTTTTATTACGTAAAATAGTGTCGGTGTATGCCAGTATATGACGACTATTATCTGCCCCCACAACATAGTGGTCAAAAAGTCCAATCAGTGTGTCTAATGTAATGGCTTTTGAATTTACCATGTTGAGTGTGATACCTTTGGCTTTCATACAAATCTTGCCCTTAGCAGTGTGGTAACCATATGTTTTCAAGCCCCTTGAACAAAATTCACTAATGATTCACTAATCCTCTCCAACCTCATCAGTTAAATTGCCGAGATAGGGGCCCAACGGAGGTTCCCAGTCGCCCACTCTAGATGTAAAGATCACGCTGTCTGTATCACTGTACAATAACCCAATTTGTCCATCAACTCATACAGCTCTAGATGAGTGTGAGCGGTTGTAAATGCTCCAAGAAAGACGTTAATGTCATGACTATGACTCCCTTTCCCATCCACGAAACACCACGGAATTAGTGCTATGCTGTCTGACATGAACGAAAAGTGTTTAATGTCATAAATGTCACTGGAAATGTGTTGTATAAACTGTTGAGGGTCTGAAATTAGTTATCAAGCATCAGGAAATGACCCCAAAGTGAGTTCAGCAGTACTTTGTTAATAGAACGCTGGGTTATGACTTACTGTACCTTCTCAATATCCATCTTAATCCCCTCTTTCTCAAAGCAATCTGAGATGTAGGATTCCTTGTCAGAATCTGTCACGATGTGAGCGGGGTATCCGCTAGCCTCTTGTTTGCATTTTTAAAATGTTTTAACATAGTCACAAAACAAAGTTTCTGACCTTTGTGGAAAATGCCATACCTCGTCCACTTTTGTTACAACGTAACCCTTTTCCACACCTTTCAACAGTTCAATGCTTACCCAACAGCCTGAAATTGCTCTTTCCTCATCAGTAGGTCCACATGGGTCTGTCTGATTCTGCTGTTCTGCACATCTACGACAGAGTGGAAACAAAAGTTTACCACCGGTCCTTAAGGGAAGGACAGGGTAAAGCAGTTTTCATGGTGGTCACACAGTAGCTTTGACAAATCCATAATAATTTTCAAGAGATACAAAATCCTTCAAAATGATTTGGAGATGTCCTATGGGGTAAAAATTTTTTGGCCTGGCAAATGGGATACAAGCTTGAAAAATCAATATATTGTATTTTTCTGACCCCAACTTCCTAACATGCTGGGGTTTGCAAGGAAAAGAATTTCACTGTGCATATGTATATGTGATAAATATAGATACATTCTTATGTTTAATAATTATAACAACGTAACAGTGGTAGACTCAGATCAATTCAGATCCTTCCTTGAATTAAATACTGTAATGTTTCTGTGTTACTGCATTGTTCAAAGGAACACAAACCGTGGTCACATTTTCTAGATTAAATTAGTGCTCCTTGATTACAAACTGATTCCCCACAACGCTTTGACATTTTGAAACCAGGTTTTAAAATTTAAACAAAACTTTTTGAATCAACTCTGGTTATAAAAACCTAGTAAAAATACCACAAACAATAAAACAGAGTCGAATCAACAATTAATAGAAGCAAGCACAAAGATGTATGAAAACGTATTGTACAAACAAAGTTTGTTTTTTTAAGCATGTGTACAACCTGCTTTAAAAACTCTGTCATCAGGTTTTGGTCATGACCAACGTGGCGATTCTCCCCAGCATGGAGTCTCTGTGTAGTGTAGCTATAATATGTTTATGCAAGATGGTGTGTGGTTGTAAAATATCCATCACAGATTGATTATAAACACTCTGTTTCTTCTCAATGCCATCCAGACACTCCATGATGACAGCAAAACGCTTTTCAATGTCCACATATGCCCCTTGACGGTCTTGAACCTGGCTTCTATCAGTTAAAATAAGGCTGGCTTATTTTATGGCCTAAGGTTGACAACAGGCTCTGTTGTCTATAACAGCCGGCGACTCGCGATTGTAAACTTCATCCTCTTGACTGCTTATGTTCAGGTATTGTAGGTGTCACTAAGTCTGTGTCTCTCAAACAATCGGCAGTCAGAGCAGGTACCCGAGTGACCGTAACTGTTTTACACTTATTCCTTCTAGGCTTTGTTGATATACACAGATCACCAGCATCCACCACACGATATTTGAACTCTGGAGCATCAATCTTGTTTACAAGATTTGACAATCCTCGAGCAGTAATCAAGCAAACATACAAAAACACAAGAAACAGCATAAGATAGCATTTAACCATAGCCATCAAATAAATAAGTATTACAACACTTACTGAGTCTGGGGTTATCTGACCTGACTCGCCGAGCCACTCCGCCCGAGTTTGATCCTTTGTGTAAAATAAAAGCATAATCATCCTACACATATACAACCCATCATACATAGGCACGAATACTTATAAATAATAACACGTGTACATACCACTTGCCTTATTCAGAAATTTTATGTCATCAACGATGTCTGGAATGGACAAAATGTCAGCATCACCTGTAGCGTTTTTAACCTTTTTTAACAGTCCCATGATTCGTTTATAAATAAATAAACATTCTTAATAATGCATAATAATAATAATAAAACACTTACTGTTACGATAGACACCACTGACTCTGTTTTAAAAACATAGAGCTTACTTATTGGTGGGATATTGTAAAGCCATTAACACCCCCAGACACTAACTCATTATCATAAACAAAGTGATAGGATTTGTCAAAAGAGGAGGTTGAGGCAGAAGCAGTCGCAGATTTTAAACATTTAATATAAACAAAAAAACAACTAGACAAACACTAAGACAACTTGGCAAGAAACAGAACACATTGACATGAACGACAGAAGTTTCAGACAACGAAAGACAAGGAGAGAGTGCAGACAAAGACTATATATACACATGGGTGCTCATTAACCAGAAACGTGGATCAGGTGCAGTTGTGGTGCATGGGGTCATGCGGTGCAGTGCAGTGGCAGATGGGAAATGGAGTCCAGAGTTCCCAGATACGTGACAGGATTACACCACACCCCTGGTCCTAAAATAAGTGTGCCCACAAACTGTCGGTCATATACATCATAAATTAAATGTACATACAGAACAGTCTGCTAGAGTCATAAATTTGCACGATCTACAGATTGCAGTCTGCCGGTGAAACACGTGTGTGGATGGGTGGAGGAGAGAGAGAGAGAGAGAGAGAGAGAGATTAATTGTTTATAACATCATTCCTGCTTTATCCAGCGATTGAAAGACATCTTGTGAAAAACTTGTCTGCTTTGTCTTCTAGTTTAAACAACATGTGCGATTCTTTTAGTCAACACTTTAAAACGGTTTTTTTTAATCTCCTAAGGGTTATGTTTAGAAGACATGTAATAGCCGTAAATCTTTTAAACACATTCTTTTTTTATTTGCCAGCTCTGCTCCCTGGAATAATGACAGTCTGCATTCTAGAAAGGCTGCTTGTCGGAAAATGGAGTGCAAATGGCGTCTTATCGGACTGAATGTCTATCAAGCATGGAAGGATCTTCTGGGTGATTACCTAGCACTAATGGAGACTGAAAGATCATCTTACTTCTCTCAGGCTATTGGAAACAATCAATATAATCACAGACACTTGTTCCAAAGCATAAACAGATTGCTTCAAGTTAATGCTGTTACCACCTTGCCTGTTTCTCAGCAACTATGTGATTCTTTTCTTCAGTTTTTTAATTCTAAGATTGATAATGTTCGCAAAGAAATTTCTGTTTCACCTGACTCTGCCTCTTCACTCCTTTGTCCATCCGGGTTCAATGGTGTTTCTTTCACTCAATTATCACTGCTTGAGGCTCTCACAAAGGAGACATCCAGCATGAAATCAACCACTTGCTTGCTCAATCCAATTCCCACAAACCTATTTAAATCATGCTTCGATGTTTGCTGCCCTAATATCCTCAGCATTATAAATGAATCATTGGAAACTGGGGTCATTCCAGCAGTACTAAAGACTGCTGCTGTTACACCTGCACCAAAGAAAGAAAATGTTGCCGTGGATGATTTTAACAATTTTCATCCCATGTCAAATCTTCCATTTTCAGAAAAAAATTCTTGAGCTTGTTATTGCCTCTGAACTATGTAATCATCCTACAATTAATAACCTCTTTGAACCCCTTCAGTCAGGTTTTCGTGAATTTCACAATACTGAAACGGTGTTGTTCAAAGTTATGAATGACTTTTTGATAGCCTTTGATTTCATATGATTCATTTACATGTGATTAATTTTCATGTGACTCCTTTACGTATGATTCATTTTCATGTGATTCATTTATGTATGATTCATTTACATGTGATTCATTTACTGATTTGCTACTCTTTAAATCCCGTTTTAGACATTACAAAGGTCTTTCCAAATTAATACTTACTACACAGATTCACAATTAAATAACATTACTCTGTTCCAATTCACATCCTTCAAAGCAGTGTATCCTACAAAAAGGTAAAGTTGTCCACAATGTGAAAACCACTCGGAGAGTAAGTTAAACTAACCAACAAAATTACCAAGACAAAAAGTTCCAGTAAGTGAAAAAGCCCCCACTGACTTCAAGTCTGATAAACAATCTGCGCAAAATAACAAATATAATGTCCTTAACTTTTAAAGACTTAATTACAAAATTTTAAAGACTTATTAACAAATAATATAACAGTGTAGCATGTAAAGCCAAGGAGATAACACTAATAAAATAAAATAAACAAAAACTCTAACCTGGTACAGAAGTAATACAGAAGTAAATTTTAAGAGGAGAAATCTAGACGAAGTAATGCAACGACAATATCTTCAATAAGAATCCGAATTCTGTAGAGCTGGAAGGCCGAGTGCAAAAAAATTAAAATCAAAGAAGAGCGAAAAAACTCCGCTGTGTAGGTGATGCAGTTCACCCCAATATCAGGAGTTTAACGTGGTCCCCTGCTTCTTCCACTGACATAAAGTCCTTCTGGACACCGTTATGTGTAATGCAAAACTGTGTGTGTGTGTGGGTGAAGTATTCCATAGCGAGCGGCCTCAATACAATGAAGTTGACGCCGAACCTCGTTAAATGCAGCCCAGGCCCGGGCTATGTTGGCTATGTATTTAGGGAAAACGGAGATGGTCAAATCCCTCGCTTTAATCTGCTGGAGCTCTCTCGCACGGCATAAAATGTCAAAAGTGTCACTGTGATGGTGGAATCTGCACATAATAGCTCGTAGTGGTTCACCAGGCTTGGACTTCGGCTGAAGGGTCCGGTCGGACTGGTCCAAAACCGTCTCCTTCTCCAGACCAAACGCCTCTTTTAATAAGGCCGCTACGGCAGGCCAGAACTATCCTCAGGGTCGTCAGGGTCACCGCTTGGCAACACGGATTCAGGGGGAGAAGGGGGCTCGCACACTAGGCCTCAGTCGTGTCTGAATGTTACCATGGGTTTTCATGTTCTTTCCAGACATTTTAACTTGCCACAAAGTTAAAAGTGCAAAGAAGGAAACGGAGTAGAATAAGTCAAAATATACTGTATGACTGAAAAGTGCAAATTAATTAAAATTTTTATCGAAATCAGCAGGAGCGTCCAACTTCAACTCCAAATCCATTCTTATTCTTCTTGATCTTAGAGACGCTTTCGATACTGTTGATCATGGTCTTTTACTTACTTGCCTTGAAAGTGTTTTTGGTGTGTCTGGGACAGTTTTAAACTGGTTTAAATCCTATTTAACTGACCGTTCCCAGTTTATTTCTATGGGTGGTTACAGGTCTGACGCTAACTCTGTGCTCACTGGTGCTCCTCAGGGTTAATTTTTAAGCCCTTTAATTTTCAATATTTATCTATCTCCACTTGAGCATCTGCTGTGATCGCTCTGCCTCCATTATCACTTTTATGCTGACGATACCCAAATCTACATTCATTCAAAATCTGGTGAAAACCTTGATCTTTGTTTTCTTTCTGACTGTTTTTCTGAGATAAAAAAAAATGCATTGCATTTAGCATAACAGTATGGGAACGGGAATACCCACTCCGTCATACCGAGGGTACGGCCTGTTCAAAAATACCCAAGCCCGAGTGTCACTGCAGGACACTCGAGCCCGGGGAGGAATGAATATCCAGGCTGTAATTACGAATGACTGTGTGAGGCATAGACCACCCTGCAGACACACACACAAGGATACCCCTTTGGACAAAGCCTTCGAGGAGGCGACCGCCCTAGTGGAATGAGCTCTTATGCCCAGAGACATGGCGAGACCGCGTGTCGTAAGCCCTAGAGATTGCTTCAACTATCCAAGTAGAGATGCTCTGCTCTGACACAGCATCACTTTTCCTGTTGCTGCCAAAGTAGACTAGTAGCTGCTCCGACTTACGTCACTGGCCAGAGCGGTGGACGTAAGTACAGAGAGCCCTTACTGGACACAGTGGATGCATCCTCTATTGTTCCAGTGTGAGGGACAGAGGAGGGCAGAACGCATGCACCACCACAGGGTGGGCAGCCAATGTAGGCACTTTAGGAATATAATATGGCCTAGGATACAGGAAGGACTAGGCGTATCCAGGGGTAAAGTGAAGGCAGGAAGGGGCAACAGAGAGAGCTTGTAGACCTCCCACTCGCTTGAGAGATGTCAGGGCCAGTAAAAGAGCTAACTTTAGAGTCAGAAGCTTCTCAGAGGCTGACTCTAAGGGCTCAAATGGGGCCCCTGACAGACCTTCCAGGACCATAGACTCTTGAGTGCATATGATTTTATTGTGGATGGGATCCACTCCAGGGGCTCAAATGGGGCAGCCGATAGAACTTCCAGGGCCATAGAAGGTCCCAGGAAGGTATGCATGGCCTGCAGATGGGCCTCAGCCATCTGACACCACGCATGAACCTCGAAGTTAGAGGATGTTGCCCCACAGAGGCTCCATCAACAGAGGCTGGGCTGGCCAAAACGGCGGCCACTTAACCCCTATAGTAGAAGGAGCCAACCCACTGAGAAACGTTCTCGTAAGAACTCAAGGACTGTAGCTATTGCGCAGTTCACTGGGAGTAGCTGACGTTCCTCACACCACCAGACAAAAAGGCGCCACTTGAGCGCGTACAATTTCCTTGTAGATGGTGCTCTAGCGTTTAACATGGTCTCTACCACCTCAGTTGTGCGACCAGAATCTATGAGCTGGTGCCACTCAAGGGCCAGACCCACAGCTTCCTTAGTTCTTGCCGAGTGTGATAAATCAGCCCCGTGGCTATTGGTGATGGTAGATCCACCCTAAGGGCTCAAATGGGGCACCCGACAGACCTTCCAGGACCACAGGCGGTCCCAGGAAAGTATGCGCATCCTGCAGATGGGCCGCAGCCGTCTGACACCATGCATGAACCTCAAAGTTAGAGGATGTTGCCCCACAGAGGCTCCATCAACAGGGGCATGGTTGGCCGAAACAGCGGCCAAGTAACCCTGATTGTAGAAGGAGCCCAGCCCGCTGAGAAACATTCTGTAAGAACTCCAGGACTGTAGCTATTACGCAGTTCACTAGGTGTAGCTGACATTCCTCACACCACAAGACAAAAGCTGACACTTAAGTTCATATGATTTCGTTGTGGATGGGATCCACTCTAGGGGCTCGAAGGGGCAGCTGACAGACCTTCCAGGACCACAGAAGGTTCCAGGAAGGTATGTGCGGCCTGCAGATGGGCCTCAGCCATCTGACACCACGCATGAACCTCGAAGTTAGAGGATGTTGCTCTACAGAGGCTCCCTCAACAGGGGCGTGGCTGGCCGAAATGGCGGCCATATAACCCTGATTGTAGAAGCAGCACACCCCGCTGAGAAATGTTGCTGTAGGAGTTCCAGTACTGTAGCTATTGCGCAGTTACTGGGTCTACAGTGGATCCCTGCGGACGGGAATCTCCCAAGGAGTGCCATCTCGCAGAGATATTATCTCTCAGAACCATGTTCGAGCTGCCAAAACTGTGCTACTAGCAGACTGTCTTGGCGAACTCTTGCTAGAGCTTGTGGGAGCAGAGCAATGGGGGGGGGCAGCATACAGATGTGACCTCGGCCACATGTGTGGACTCCACCCTAGGCTCCCAAGATACAGCTTTATCTTGCTCAGTGTTGATAGGATTGACACTATGCCTGCTGGGGATAGAAACGCCCTCGTAGTAGAACAATCCTATAACCCCTGGAAAAGTTGTCCACTGCACCAGGGAAAGCCTACTTTTCTGAGATTCAACCTGAGCCCCAAGCTCTTCACATGGGCGAGAACAACATCTCAATGTTGAACCGCCAGCTCCCTGGATCGTGCTAGAATTAACCAGTCATCCATGTAGATTGGTACACAGATGCCCTGGAATCCCAATGGAGCCAGAGTGACATCCATGCACTTTGTGAAGGTGCAAGTGGATAAAGCTAGCAATATTCCTATGCGGAAACACACACCTTTTAGATCTATCGCCGCAAACCAGTTCTCGAACTGGATCTGTGGCACGATAAGTTTGAACATCAGCCTCTGAACCTGTATGTCCGAAGAGTACGGTTCAGATGATGCAGATCTAAAATTGGCCGCATACTCCCACTTTTTTGCGGAACAGGAAATAAAGGCTGTAAACCTCCTCCCTGAGGGAACGGGGTACATGTTTCAGGACCCCATTGACCAAAAGGGAGCTTACTTCCTGCGCTAACATCGGGATCTGGTCTGTGCTGACTTCTATGGTGAGCACACCTGTGAACGGGGGAGTCGAACTATAACTGGACCCGGTAACCCTTTCTATGGTAGACAGAACCCATGTAGACACATTTGGCCGTAGCTTGCACGCTGCCTGATGGTCTTTTAGTGACATTAGCTAATCCACATTCTATTGGAGGGAAGCATCAGATTTTTTCGCCCTGTGACAGCTTGCTGACCATGGAACATGGAAACCTGGGGACCGCCTTGGCTAGGGGAGGCCCTACAGTAGCACTGGGGGCTACCTGCCCTAACAATCTCATGTCTCAGATACATCCTGTTGGATTGAAATAAAGTAAAAACATAATACCAGTAAAACAGAAACGGGATAATTCATAATAAAAAGACACAGCACAGCTAAATTTAGAGAAACAACAATTTATTGAGGTGAAGGGGGGCTGGTAGGAGAATAGGAGGGAGAGGGAGCAGTGTAAGGAGGAGAGAAGGAGTAGCGGTAGGGGTTGCCCCGCGAATAAAAGGGGGTACACCGAACGGCTCCATGATCATCACCCCCAAAAAACCCACAGGGGGAGGAAAAAAAAAAAAAAAAAAAAAAAAAAAACACCAAAAAAAAAAAAAAAAAAAAAAAAAAAAAAAAAAAAAAAAAAAAAAAACAACAAAAAAAAAAAAAAAACAAAAAAAAAAAAAAAAAAAAAAACCAAACAAACCCCAACCCCCAAAACACAAAAAAAAAAAAAAAAAATGCGCCTGTACAAACACACAATAGGGTAACATAAGCCACAAGGGAAAAGCTATAATCACCCAGAAGGGAAAAGCTATAATTACAGAGATCGTGAGAAGAATAAGCCATGTAGGAAAACAATGAAGCCAAGATGAGGTAAACACTTACCCATAAGTAAAAATCCCCTTGATGGAAAGAACCAAGAATAACAAACACTCCACTCCGCTCAGAGGAAAGAACCGAATGAGATATGATTGGGAAGTACCACTGGTTTTTAAAAAACCACCCAGACCCAGGAGAATCATAAGGGTGTGGGAAAATGAGTAAAACAAAAACATAATGGTATGGGAAAGGAAAGGAAAATGCACATATGGGAAACTGAAAACAATAACTATTGAAACATATTGGTTGTTGAAATGTGTACAATGAATGATATATTGGTTGCTAATTAAAGTATGAACACAAATATAAGGGGGCCTGGGAAAAGAGGAACTTCTGACATAATGGTATATGAGATAAGAAGAAGGGGCGGTGGCTCATAGAAGAATTGTATAAAAAGGGAGCCCCGTCCCAGGCAGGTTAGATCACTTTTTGAGACGTCCCAAACTGTTTGGATCTCAGGTAACTGGAATCAATAAAACTGGACCTTCACCTTTTCTCACTCACTGGTTCCGTGTGGTGATTTAGACTTTGAGTGTCACAGCTGATGAAAAGCTATTGTAAGTACATTCAATATTTTCTAAATTGTTATATTGGTAATAAGAAAGTAGGTAAAATTTGACCTACAATCCCTCCACAGCCCCTCGGGAACGGGGTACATTGACCAAAAGACCCCATTGACCAAAAGGGAGCTTACTTCCTGCGCTAACGTCGGGAACGCTCATCTTTGCCTGCTTGGCCTTTATGACCATTCTCAGATCAGGCCTAACAGCAGACCGCGACTGTGGCTGCCCGGTTCCCCTGGCTGTCTGCGAAGGTTGGCGGGCTGTCATACTCGCCTTCTGGGTTTCCCTCACACTAGTGCTGGCCCAGGCGCCACTCGTGGACACCCGGATGAGCTTGAGACAACTTTTTTTTTTGCCATATATCAAGCTCACTCAGCAGGTAAATGGTAAATGTAAATGTGCACTTATATAGCGCTTTTATCCAAAGCACTTTACACTGTGTCTCATTCACCCATTCACCCATTCACACACACACTCACACTCACACACCAATGGTAGCAGAGCTGCCATGCAAGGTGCTAGCTTGCCATTGGGAGCAACTTGGGGTTCAGTGTCTTGCCCAAGGACACTTCGGCATGTGGAGTCACCCGGGCCAGGAATCGAACCGCCAACCCTACGATTAGTGGAGAACCTGCTCTACCAACTGCGCCAGGTCTCTACCAACTACCCTAGGTCTGCTTGCTAGGCCTGCAACCCTGTCATTGTCTGCAGTGACCCACAAGCAAGACTACTACTGCATAGGCTTGCCCACCAATGCCACCATGGATGCAAGCCGGCCCCTGAAATTGCCTGCTGTCAGTGGAGAGAGGTAGCTAGCAAGCGCCTCCTCCACCTTGGGCATTGCTAAATAGCCATGCCATTCATTCCCACAATGGCTGAATAATCCAACATCATGGGGTTATGAATATGGCTTAAGCATGGTTTTCCCCCAGAAGTTTGAGATTTTGTCATAACTTCTGGAAGACAGGGGAGTTTCTGCAGTGTGAAGTAGTAATTTTCACTGGGTAATCAATTCAAGCAGTTCTTTATATGCTGCTCTCAGTTTTTTAACACATCCTTCTAACTCTTTGGAGTCAGAGAGGAATTATTACCCCTTTGGCTTTCCATAGGCGGAGGAGGAGTCGCGATGCGAACTCCAAAATCCAGCGGAGAGCCGAACCCGGAGGACAGAGCAAGAGATAGAGCAGCGCTCGTCTCCGGCTCATGTTCTGGATTTAAGAGATTCCCTGAACCTGAGACGGTTGGCTGGCTCGGCAGTGGCCGGCCCAGATCCGCGAGGCTCTGAAACCCGACTAGCTCGGCTTCTGTTTTTTTTTTCGAGAAGAGCAAGTCGAGCTGCTTAATGTAGTGTTACTATGCGCAGCCTCTCGAGGTTGCCATCGCATACTACACCACTTCACCCAGACAGTGTGCACTTTTCCCCCGTGATGAAACGGGGGCATGTTACACACTTCTTGAACTCTTTCTCACTCATTACTTACCTCTTCGTTTCTTTAAAAAGGGATAGAAAAGTTAAGAGATTTTGAGAAAATATCAAGTAGAAATGAAGCGTTTTTGTCACACAAGCAACAGACATGCAGTCTCGCTGAAGATAATAAGGCTGGCGGCATGGTTTACAGGTGCATATCATGCGACGCGCTTAATTGCCATGTCACCTGATCAGAAGTAGAGGCACGATTTTACACAAGCTTCAGATACCGGTCACGCACACAAGGTGTTCCCATGCTGTTATGCTAAATGCAATGTCGAAGTTCCCTTTGAAAAGGAACATGGATGAACAATAATTTTCTGTGCCTGAATAGCGGGAAAACACAAGTTATGCTTATAGGTTCCCGTCATCAAATTCTCAAAAGCTGGACCATTGTCTCTGTTTGTTGATGACTCTGTTCTAGAGACTCAAAGTAAAATGAAGAACCTTTGAGTAATTTTCGATAGCAGCCATACATTTGATTCTTTGTATTACTAAAATGTCATACTATAATATAGAGGTTCTCAGCCTTTTGTAACTAAAGCCCACCCCAACGCTCCCCTATCATCCGGCATGCATGCCCCCCTCCCCCATTGATTTGTAGATAGATAGATAGATAGATAGATAGATAGATAGATAGATAGATAGATAGATAGATAGATAGATAGATAGATAGATAGATAGATAGATAGATAGATAGATAGATAGATAGATAGATAGATAGATAGATAGATAGATAGATTTTTTTTTGCTTTTGTGTTTTTGTACTTTTTTAAATTACATTTAATAACTTTTATGAATAAAAAAATTAGCTTTATAACTTTTACAAAACTATATAACAAACAGGTATGGAACATGAATGATCAAAAATGTTTCTGAACACTATAACTACTTTGAACAGAGAACTAGGTTGTAATAACGTATCCTATTTTACATGTAAAACATGTTGTATTCCATTCGTCTTGCATTCTACAAACATTCGCAATTATGCAAATTGAGACAAAGGGCGAGTCTCATTATCCATGGCATTGTTAAATCTCTGGCTCTGAACAGAGCAGACACAGAGAGAGGTGTGAGTGCAGCAGGAAAGCAAGACCTTGTGCTTGCAGGACAGTACTGGCAACTGGAAAGATTTTACCAAAAGTCACTAGATTTGTCGCTAGGTGCTTTAAAAAAAAAACAAAGAATAAAGAAATAAATAAAAGTCACTAAAGGGGTCTGAAAAGTCTCCAAGTTGGCAACACTGGTCTGCACTGACAGCTAAATAAAGGTCTGTCTCTCTCCAGCAAAATGAAAATGCAGAGGGAGAGGGAACGCTGGGTTTTTCGTTTATGCACATTGTATTTAAAAAGCAATCAAATACATGGAGTAACTAAATGATGCCATGTGTATTTTTTTTCTTGAAAACAATTTGCGCCCCCTCTTCCGATCTCCCCGGGAAGAGAAAGACTGCTATAATACATTTGCACTGCACATGTTAACAAACAATACAAGATGTTCTTACCTCCATGGTCAACAGCCTGGCCATGCAAAAACACTGGCCATGCAAAAAGGGCAGTGGAAATTGGTGCAACATTGCTGAAACTGAGGTAACTTTAAGCATTTCTGAATTGTAATATGTGTCTACAAGGGAAAAAGCACCACACATATTGCTCAAATTCATCAACTTTGATCAATTCAATACTTACATTGCTCAAGAAGATTAGCACGAAATTCACAAACCGTGCATACAACATAAACTGGAACAATGGTCCAGTGACTTTACTGCTACCATACGAAACATTTCAATTTTGTCTACACTCTTCTGTTTAACCTTTGTTGTTAGTTTCTTAATGCCATTTACAAAAAAATTCAGTGGTGGAGTATGATTTCATATCTCTCAAACATTGTTTTACTCAAATACATAATGTGGAAAAATAATGATATATTTAATAAACATTACAAAAAAATCTTACTATGTTCACCACCATGACCCCGTAACTGATTTGCTGTTGTTAGCCCCGCCCAAACTTCCCGCCGGAGACTGCTGGCTTGGGGCTTCTAGCCTAGAACAGCTGCTGTGGCTCTGCAGATACTATTGCACTAATCTGTGTCATTTAAATGACAGTCTCGATGCACTGTGATAAGTGTTACAAAGTGTGACTACACTTTGTGAAGTCAGAAACCAAAAAAGCTAAGTGTAATATTTGTGATAAACTAATATGTTGCAAGAGAGGTGTCACATGACAAAGCATCTGCAGTTGATTCACCATATAGATTTTCAAAAGTGCACTGTGTTTGATGCTTTGCATAGGCCGAGTGTCTCATCATCTACCCCATCATTAGCCAGCACTTGTCTCGTAACAACTCCACCAAACACTACCTTCGAGACCTTGTTCTACCTCGCATCAAAGGGAAAGCTGACAAAAGATTTTAAAAAATGAGGAGTGTCACAGGTCAATCACAGCATTCATAGTCAAAGGGTTGCATTCCGTTTCAGTCGCTGCGTCGCCTCATTTACGTAGATGTTACAATAAAGCCAATGCTAGCTAGCGATGTTTGTTTATTCCCGGGGAGATGACCTGGATGCTCAACCAAAATACACAGCCCCTTCCAGAGACAGCTTGTCCAATGTCTTAATACCTGCATGACATAAGGTAGTAAAGGCAGACTTTATAACTGAGCTAACTAGTAATGGGAAAGTTGCTCTAAACACTGATAGCTGGACAAGCCTCTCCCAAGGTCATTATCTCATAGTAATGGCACACTACATTCTTGAAGAGGAAATAAGGCAGAAAGTTCTAACAACAAAAACAGTGTATGAAGCACAGACGAGGCCAGATGTTGCTGAAGAAATAATTTTTGCAAAAATTTTGCATAATGGATAAAATAGTGTCTGTTTCTGTTTAGGTAGGTTGCTGTGCCCATACACTAAAGTAGGTTGCTTTGCCCATACACTACTTGGAGCCTAGAGAGTCTATTCAGTGGCATCAGTGGCAAAATGCACAGCAATGATCTGGAACATGGATCATGGATCATCTTTGGCAAAGACTGTGTTCTGGGAAAAGCAACAAGTCTTAAGTAAGAATGCCTCTCTTTACCAGTAGTTTATGATGTGTTTTATGAGTAGTGTATTATTAAATGTTAAAATTAGTTTAAACAATGTGAAACTAAAGTTTTATCTCACTTAAATTATGCTTGTATCCTAGATTTGCCTCAACACTCCCTTATTCTTGACGTAAGAACCCGCTGGAATTTCCGCTACATGATGTTGGAATGATTTCTTGAACTGTACTCTGCTGTACAAGCAGCCAGCTTGGATCAGCATTTGAGAAAACCAATAGAGTGGGACAAATAAGAAAGAAGAGTTTGCATAGTTCTTTGCTATGAGTGAATGAAAAGGTGAAAACTTGGCTTCCTTGCCTTCTTTGTTATGGAGGGTAAAACACACTTTATAAATCTGAAAATGTATTCTTTCTGAAACAGACTTGCTCAGCTGACTGAGGAAGATCCCAGAAATGGAGAAGAGTTCATCCATCTGATGAGAATTATATGTACACATCTACACAGTGTCGTGTCTGAGAAGAGCCCTACATTTGTTCAGATCCTGTCAATTCTTCAAAAGATTGAGTTGAAGAGGAAGACATAGTGTTTATGTCCAGCATTAAGCGGGCTGTCTGGGAAAACCTATCCAAGCAATACCAGGTAAGTAAGATTTTTAAAGAAGGAAAGAAAAAAAGAATAATGATATGCTGGATGGCTTTCTTGTTTTTAATACATCTCACAGAGGGATCACATCAGAAGCTTTCTTAAGGAGGCCACTGCATTAAACCCATGCTTCTAACACAAAGTTGAGGACAGCAGCACTGTCTGGGTCCGGATAAAAGAGAAGCTGATGGCAGCAAATTGAGTGTGAGCTGGTGAAAATGAGGAATTTTTTTTTTTGCATTTATTTATTCATTTTCATATGATTCATTTACATGTGATTCATTTACATATGATTCATTTTCATGTGATTCATATTCATGCATGTGATTCATTTACATGTAACTCATTTTCATGTGATTCATATTCATGCATGTGATTCATTTACATGTAATTAATTTTCATGTGATTCATTTACATGTGATTCATTTTCATGTGATTCATATTCATGCATGTGATTCATTTACATGTAATTCATTTTCATGTGATTCATATTCATGTGATTCATTTATAATGATGACATTTACACATAAATATGTAGGTCTATTTTCCTCAATCATGATGGAATACCTAAAGGTCTAAATCTCAATTGCACTGGGTCTAGCCAAGCGTGGGTTAAGGAAAAGAAGATGGAAATACAATGTAGTCAAATAAGGAGAAAAGACAACAAAAAGAGAATGACAACACAGACAGAAGAGAGTGAGGAAGAGGACAACCATGTGAATATTTAAAAAAAATATTTACGTATTGATCATAATATTTCCACCTCGCCTCCTACTGTGTAAAACATACTTTCACATCAGCTACTGCACCAAGCTTCATAAATAACCTTGCAGAGACATCAATTAGATTTGGATCACCATCTGATCTGATAGAACTCGATCAGGCAACTGAATGCTTAGAGTCAACACTCCACTACACACTAGATAGAATGGCTCCACTCAAAAGAAAAATAATTAGAGAGAAAAAACTAGCACCCTGGTATAACGATAAAACACGTACCTTAAAACAGACCACTCGACAATTAAAATGTAAATGGCGTCAAACCAAATTGGTAATATTTCAAACAACATGGAAGGAGAGCCTCCTGAACTATAGAAAATCTCTTAGCGATGCTAGAAAAGTCTTTCTCTCCACCTTAATATGAGACAATAAAAACAATTCTAGATTTCTATTCAACACAGTAGCAAAATTAACTAGGAATAAAATCAGTCATTACATAGCAGTGAAGTTTTCATGAAATGTTTCATTGGTAAGATTGAAAATATTAGATGTGAAATTCAGGCTATTAAATTAAAACCAGACAGTATTATAACTAACCCATTAGATGATAATATAGCAATATCTGATCAATGTTTAGAGTGTTTTGCTCTCCTTAGTGAGACCAAACTAGCTTCATTAATCTCTTCAGAAAACTCATCAACTTGCATACTAGATCCTGTACCTACATGTTTCTTTAAACAGATTTGTCCTGGAGTAATTGAACCACTTTAAAATGTAATCAATTCTTCCCTTAGCACTGGCTATGTACCTAAATCATTTAAATTAGCAGTTATTAAACCCTTGATTAAAAAACCTGACCTTGACCCCTCTCAACTGTCCAGCTACAGACCTATATCAAATCTCCCCTTCATCTCTAAGATCTTAGAAAAGGTTGTAGCACAGCAGCTATGCTTGTACTTACATAGTTAAAACATTCATGAAATGTATCAGTCAGGATTTAGACCTCACCATAGCACAGAGACAACGTTAGTTAAAGTAGTAAATGACCCACTACTGGCTATCAGAGTTGTGTCTTGCTGCATGTGTTACTTGACCTTAGTGCAGCTTTTGATACTATAGATCATACTATTCTCCTTGACAGATTAGAAAATGTGTTTGGCATTAAGGGAACAGTCCTCTCCTGGCTCAGGTCTTATTTGATCAATCGTTATCAGTTTGTAGATGTAAATGGAGACTTCTACACACGTAACGAAGTTAAATTTGGTGATCCACAAGGTTCTGTTTTAGGGCCACTGCTTTTTACTTTATATATGCTACTTCTAGGTCAAATTATTCGTAAACACGGAATTAGCCTCCACTGTTATGCTGATAATTCACAGTTCTATGTTTCAGCGAAGCCAGAGGACAGACAGCAGCTTAGTAAAGTGGAAGAATGTGTAAAGGATATTAGATGTTGGATGCTAACTAACTTCATCCATCCATCCATCTTCTACCGCATATTCCTTCTTCAGGGTCGTGGGGAACCTGGAGCCTATCCCAGGAAGCATCGGATACAAAGCAGGGTACACCCTGGACAGGGTGCTAACTAACTTCCTTTTACTTAATTCTGATAAGACAGAAGTACTTTTATTAGGAGCACGTGTAGCTAGAAGTAAGCTTTCTGATCACATGATTACTCTGTAAAGTATCTGTTTCATCATGTGCAGCAGTAAAAGACCTTGGAGTGATTATTGACTCCAGTCTATCATTTGATGCTCATGTAGATAATATTACTAGGATAGCCTTCTTTCATCTCAGAAATATTTCTAAGATAAGAAATATATTTGTCACTACGTGATGCAGAAATATTAGTGCTTTCATCATACATGCTTTCATCACGGGGCGGCTGTGGTGCAGGTGGTAGACACTGAGTGCTATATAAAAAGCGCTATATAAGTGCGCCATTTACCATTTACCTCTAGACTAGATTACTGTAATGCCTTACTGTCTGGATGTTCCAGTCGGAGCATAAACAAACTCCAGTTAGTCCAGAATGCAGCTGCTAGAGTTCTAACTAGAACCAGAAGATACGACCACATCACCCCGATCTTATCAACACTGCATTGGCTCCCAGTGAAATCTCACACTGATTATAAAATACTATTATTAACTTATAAAGCATTAAACGGTATCTAACCGACCTTTTGGTTTTCGATCCGCCATGCCTACTTAGATCAAAAGATGCATATATGCAAGATGCATGTATGACGGTACCTCGAATAGTGAAGGCTACAGCAGGGGGAAGAGCATTCTCTTATAGAGCCCCACAGTTATGGAACAGTCTTCCAATTAGTGTTCGAGACTCAGACACAGTCTCAGTGTCCTCTTATTGTCATAAGTAATAAGTTTGCTCTCTCTCTCTCATATCCTTTGCTGTCAGATTTTGCCTCTTCATCCCCAAATGAAAGGGTTTTCTCCACTGCTGGAAACATTATTTACATTTACATTTATTCACTTGGCAGATGCTTTTATCCAAAGCGATTTACAAATAAGCAAAGCGATATATCAAGCAGAGAACAATACAAGTAAATGTATTATACAATACAAGTAAATGGATAAATACAACAAAATAAAATGATACGACCGGCATAAAAACTGGGGTATTTTAAAAATATAATAATAAACATGAATTCATTGTGAAATCACAGCTTTATTAGCAGCGTCCTGGTAACATCACGCCAACAACATAGCATGAGTAACTTCCGCTCTACCCCTTAACGTATCACGTGACCATGTAACATATCACATGACCGAGACAAGCGTCTTGACTTGCGTCAAGAGCAAGTCTTAGATGGATGTAATGGAGAGAATCATAAAACATCATTCAGACTCAGATAATAAATAAAACAGAGATAATGCAAGTTATTTATTCTTTTTGTGCGGCCCGGTACCCGGGACCCCTGCATTAATTGAAAACCAGAGGAAGCAAAGTGCACAGAGTAGAGGTGTAAGTGCATTGTGTTTTTTTTTTTTTTTTTCTCTCTATGAGTTGGTTAGCTGTTCACAGAAGAGGTGGGTCTTTAGTTGTTTTTTAAGATAGTGAGAGATTCTGCAGTCCAGATTGAGATTGGAAGTGCATTCCACCACTGGGGAATGGTAAGCGTGAAGGTTCTGGAAAGGGACCTTACAACACGCTGAGTGGGAACTACGAAATGTCGGTCGCTAGTCGATCGCAGATTGCGAGAGGGAACGTAGGCCTTCAAGAGAGAGTTGAGGTAGGAGGGTGCTGTTCCTGACAAGGTCTTGTAGGTGAGCATCAAGGCCTCGAACTTGATGTGGGCAGCTAATCATCTGAAAGATTTGATGGAGCTGGCTGGGAGGCCTCAAAGCAGTGAGTTGCAGTAGTCCATTTTAGAGATAACAAGAGTCTGGACAAGTATCTGTGTAGCCTGTTTGGTGAGGTATGGTCGGATTTTCTTGATGTTGTACAGGTTGAACCTACAGGACCTTGCAGTTGCTGAGATGTGGTCTGTAAAGGTCAAGCCGTCATCAAGAATCACCCCAGGTTCCTGGCCGTCCTGGTTGGCATGAGTGTAAGTGAGCTGGGCTGTACAGTGTGGTTCTGGTTGATTGAGGGATACCCTGGGAGATTTTCCCTGGTTAAACATAAGATGGTGCTCCTTCATCCAGACTGAGATGTCCAACAGGCAAGAAGAGATGCGTGCAGAGACAGAGATGGATCATCAGGCGGGAAGGACAAATAGAGCTGGGTGTCATCAGCATAGCAGTGATAGGAGAAGCCATGAGACTCAATCACCTGCCCGAGAGATGTAGTGTAGATCGAGAAGAGGAGTGGACCCAGAACTGACCCCTGTGGAATGCCAGTTGTGAGTTGCTGAGTTTCAGAAATACCTCCACTCCATGATACCTTGAAGGATCTGCCAGAAAGATAGGATTCCACCCAGCGTAGAACCGTTCCACTGATGCCCAGGTTGGAGAGAGTTGATAGGAGGATCTGATGGTTCACAGTGTCGAAAGCAGCAGAGAGGTCAAGTAGGATGAGGATAGATGATCTAGAGTTTGCTCTAGCTAGTCATAAGGCTTCAGTGATGGAAAGCAGAGCAGTCTCCATGGAGTGGTTGCTCTTGAAGCCAGACTGCTTGGTGTCCAGGTGGTTGTTCTGTGTGAGAAAATTGGAGAGTTGATTAAAAACGGCTCTTTCCAGAGTTTTGGAAAGAAAAGAGAGGAGGGAAACAGGTCTGTAGTTGTCAACTATAGCAGGGTTGAGTGATGTTTTTTTTTTTTTTTAGCAGTGGGGTAACCCGGGCTTGCTTAAATGAGGTAGGGTATGTGCCAGTAGAGAGGGATGTGTTAAAGATGTGTGTAAGTGCAGTTAATAGTGTGGGAGAGATGGACTGCAGAAGATGAGAAGGGATAGGGTCAAGGGGACAGGTTGTGGGACGGCTAGAGAGGAGGAGTTTAGAGACATCAGTCTCTGAGAGGGGAGAGAAGGAAGTCAGTTAGGAGTTACATGGAGGAGGAGTCAGTCTATGCATGTCTGGGGTTGAGAACTGGTTCCTGATTGATGTAACTGGTTCCTTGCTGGAAAAGAAAGTTGCAAAGTCGTTTGCAGTGAGAAAGGTAGGGGAAGAGGGAGGAGGGGGACAGAGAAGAGAGGAAAAAGTTTTGAAAATAATGCGGGTGTTGGGAGAACTAGCAATCTTATCTTGGAAGTATGTGGCTTTAGCAATGGAGATGCTATTGGAAAAAAAGGAGAGAAGTGTCTGGTAATTGGTTAGGTCAATTGGATTGTTTATTTGCGCCATTTCCTTTCAGATGCTCTTAGTTTGGCCAGGTTTCTACGCAGAGCTTCTGAGAGCCACGGACTAGAGGGTGATGTGTGAACAGGTCTGGAGGTTAGGGGGCATATGCTGTCAAGAGAAGATGTTAAGGTGGAACATAGCATGTTGGTTGCGGTGTTTAAATCAAGTGAGGAAAGGTGGCTGTTAGAGGAAAGTAAGGTTGTGACAATGGAGGAGAAATGTGAGGGGGAAAGGGAGCGAAGATTGCTATGAAAAGAGATAGAAGGAGGAGACAGTGAAGGGGGTGAGGGGAGAGAAATAGAGAACTGGATAAAGAATTGTTCAGAGGTATGCAGAGGAGTAATGAGAAGACTGTGTGTGGAGCAATTACGTGTGAGGATGAGGTCAAGCTGTTTGCCGGCTTTGTGGGTTGCTGGTGTGGTGAACTGCTTGAGGTCAAATGTGGGAAGGAGAGCAAGAAAGTCAGCTGCATGTGGCTTGTCTAGATGAATGTTGAAATCACCAAGGACCAGAAGAGGAGTTCCATCTTCTGGGATGGTGGACAGTCGCATGTCAAATTCATCAATGAACTTCCCCAGTTGACCTGGAGGACGGTAAACAACAAGAAAGTCCATTTTGGCAGGGTCAGTGACTGTAACAGCATGAAATTCAAAGGAAGTGTATGAGCAAGAGGGAGAAAGACAGGTAAATTTCCATGTTTTGAAGAGAAGCAAACCTGTACCACCCCCTCGTCTGTTGGGGCGTGAGGTATGGGAGAAGTTGAAGTTGGAGGTCAGGGCAGCTGGTGTGGCAGTGTTCTCAGCATGGATCCAGGTCTTAGTCAGAGCCAGCACGCTGAGGTTGGAGTGGGTTTCAAACGCAGAAATTAAATGTGCCTTGTTGACAGCAGATTGGCAGTTCCAAAGTCCGATTGAGAATGAGATGGAACCTGCAGAGGCCGTATTCAGAGAGCGTAGGTTGTCCAAGTTGTGTACGTATTTGCCCTGAAAGGTCTCGTATACTTCCAGAAAAGGCTGATATGCTGACATATCTTAATAAAAACTGTTAAGCACTGGTGCTAACCCTAGACCACAATATATGCACTCTTACAAACACTGCTTAAATGAGTCCTCTGCAGTCCTTATTTGGCTGCAGACAACAAGTGTTATTAAAGTGCATTAACATCACTTTGCACACATATAGCTCTCGGTATTTCAATCACTGAAAACTGCAAAGTCCCTGCCAGAGCTCCACTTTGTCGATGTGCCAACAAGTTTGAAGAAATGTTAATAACGTTTGTGACATAATTCCTGCAGACTAGTAAAACCCTCTCTCCCTTTCAACAACTGTTAACACTTCAGACTGAAAATGAAACGTCCCCTAATTAGATAACTTACGTTAATTAGCTAACATTAGCTAACCATTAACGTAACCATTTCCCGACTCAGGAAAGAGTTCCGCTAACTAACATAAGTCATCAAGGCCACTGAAGTTGGTTGAGTTGCACCACGAAAATGAGCTGTGTCTGAATGATTATGTAAAGATGTAATTACTATCAATACAACCATTAAAATACTCATTGTTTACTTGAGTTTACCACTGATAAAATGCTGCAAAGATGTGTGTACAGTACTTTGATGGTTGCCATTCTCTGCCCTCCCTAAGGACAGAGACATGTCTAATAGCACTAATCCACAACCTCCTCCCCTCTGGGTCTTCATTCTTGGAAAGGATTCTGTAAAAGCACCCAGGCTTGTCTCTCATCGGTTAGTGCATCCGACTGAACAACTATTGGGCATTTTTTTCTAAACAAATCTGGTAAAAATAACTGGTGGGCAGCAGAAGAAAACTGTTTTTTGACCTCCAGGTGGGCGTTAATATAAGAATGTGAAGTCATGTGAAAACTATGAATTCACTCCCTCATTTTGACAGACACAGCTCCGGTGTGCTCCGGAATTTCATGGTTTTCTACATAAATTTGTCATAAAATGTGAAATGTATTGACAAATATAATGTGTCTAAAATAATAACACAAAATAAATTTTGTGTCTTTATTGAGAACAACCAAAAAAAACCTCATAGTGCTTGTGGAAAAAGTATGTGAACCCTTGAGTTACTTACCTCAAAAAAGCTAATTGGTGTCAGGTTTGTCAGGTTTTAACACACCTGGAGTCTCGTTAAGAAAATGAGTTTGGGGGTGTGGACTACAGCTACTTTGACTGATAAAAACCCCTCAAACTTTTGGACTTTGCTCCGCACAAGATGCACATGCTTATGTGAGCCATGCCTCGCCAAAAAGAGCTTTTAGAGGATCTATGATCAAGAATAGTTGATTTACATTAAGCTGGCAAGGGTCACAAAGTGATTTCAAAGACTTCAGAAATTCACCAGTCTACAGTTAGGCAAACATTTTACAAATGGAGACACTTTGGGACTGTTGCTACTCTACCAAGAAGTGGGTGCCTAGTCAAAATGACACCAAGAGCACATCGAAGACTCATCAATGAGGTAAAGAAACAACTAATGACAGCCAAAGATTTGAAGGCATCATTGGAACGGTCTAACATCTCTGTTCATGAGTCTAAAATATGTAAAACATTGAACAAGCAGGGTATCCACTGTAGATCCTTATGAACTAGCAAACAGATGGTGCAGTAAAGTTGGTTTTATATTGAACATTTGTTAGACATTCAATCTTTTCTTCAAAATTAAATGATGTGTAATCGCAAAATAGTGGCGGTTCAGTATGTCGTACAGGCAGAAAGACGATTCCCAGCAATGCTTCGTGGAGAGCATAGAACACGAAAAGACACGTAGAACACCATGGTCATCCACTGCATCCAGCTTACATTCCAGTCGTCTTGACCATGTCTTGCCACTTGAGCTATCAAACCTGTACAAGAGAGTGAGGCTCATGATGCGAGAGAGATGGTGCAACAGTAGTGGATGACCCAATACTAGAAAAGTAATGAGGAATAACTCACCATTGGCACCCTGTCCAGGGTGTACCCCACCTTGTGCCCGATGCTTCTTGGGATAGGCTCTAGGTTCCTCGTGACCTTGAAAATGATAAGTGGTATAGAAGATGGGCAGATGGAAGGATGGATGGATGGATGGAGTAACTCATCCATCAATCCATCCATTCTCAACCGATTATCCGTAATCGGGTCCCGGGGGTAGCAGCTCCAGCAAGGGACCCTAAACTCCCCTTTCCGGAGCTACATTAACCAGCTCTGACTGGGGGATCCCAAAGCGTTCCCAGGCCTGTGTGGAAATATAGTCTCTCCACCCAGTCTTGGGTCTTCCCAGAGGACTCCTCCCGGCTGGACATGCCTGGAACACCTCCCTAGGGAGGCGCCCAGGGGGCATCCTTACCAGGTGCCTGAAGCACCTCAACTGGCTCCTTTTCAATGCAAATGAGGGTAACAGGGTAACTCCTCCTATCTTTTTCTTTTCCATGAGGGGATTTGGAACCATTCTTAGTCTGGATGGATGGAGTAACTCAACAGAAAAAAAGAATCTCATGAAGGTGCAGGGAGAGTACCATGTCGCCGCAGCACAAATTTCACTAAGTGAGACACCACTGAAGGCAGCCCACAAAGAGGAAACAGCCCTTGAGGAATGGCAAGTGACTGACCTGGGCATAAGTTGCCCGGCCTGCTTGTTATTGTTAAGGCAATAACCTCAACTACCCACCATGACAGCCTCTGTTCAGACAGAGGGGCACCCTTCTTAATGCCACCATAACAGACAAACAATTGTTCTGACTGTCTTAACTGCACCGTAGCCTCTACATTGCACTTCAAGGCCCATACAGGGTACAGGAGCAGAGAACGCTGCTCAAGGCCTGTTGGCTGGAAGGAACACAGCTTGATGTACTGACTAATGAACTGGAGTATGAGCACTTTTGGAAGGAAAGCTGGATTGGGCCAGAGGACAACTCTGGTATCCACCAGTTTCTATCTCATGCTCACTGACCCTTTTTGTAGATGCCACAGCCTGAAGAAAAGCCGCCTTTAACCCTTTTACCCTGTAAGGAAGATATACCGGCTTGGTCGTCTATGTCATATACCCATAAGGTCGATATAGCGGCTTTACAGTGTAGACCTATTTAATTATTATTTTTTGACCCGGAAGGTTGATGACGTCATGACGTCACGACGTGATTACGACATTACGCCGTCATTACAGTGAAGGTGATCCAAGCGTGAATGTTGTTGATAGTTAACTATAAATGCCAAAGTGAAAAGCTAATCGTGTTCCAGCTAAAGTTACACCTACAGTCAACACAGGTACATTTAAAACAGTGGAAAAAAAGAAAACATACAGAGTTGCACAGGCGAAAGCAAGGATTCTAGATAGTGACAGCAGTGAAAGTCTAGGCGATGTTGAAACCGAAACCGATAGTGATGCAAACACTCATGATTCAGACCCTGATTCGTCTTCATCTTCAGTATCAACTAGTGCAACTGACACTGCAGGGGTTTTGAGTCATAACGTGACAATTTCTGTGCATTCGTGAAAACAGTACCTGCTGGTCTGATTATCACCAGAAAGTTGACTTTTGTCACTAAAATGCATTTATTCAAAGACATTGACCATGCTGATGCTCGTATGGTACTTCTAAATGAATATAAGCATTTTAGCGAGCATTTTGTGTAATTTCTCTAGTTAAGAATTGTGTTCTAAGTGGAGTAAAAACACTGAACTGCAAAATATTCAAAGTAATATTTCACAAATACATTATTATAAGTTGTTTCAAGGCCTAAAAATGTTAAAATTAAAATGTAGATTTTGGGGCCAATTTTAGCCCAGGAACTCAGGGTTGGCATGCTGTTTCTCTGGGGAATATAGGGTTGTGGGACATAATACTGTGTGAACTAAGGGGTAAGAGGGTTAATGACTTCCATCTAAGACCTGCTTCCTCCAATGGTTCAAAGGGTTTATTGGCAAAGGGACTCCAAAACCAGGGGTAAACTCCACACTGGAGAACGAGGAGAACAAGCCAGATTGAGGCACCTCACACCCTTTAAGAAACTTCAAACCAGGTTATGAGAGCCCAAAGATGAGCCGTCTATAGGCGAATGGTGTGCAGAGATAGCCGCTTTAAGGTGGAGGCTGCTCTACCACTATACAAAAGACTTTGTAGGAAACCCAAAACCACAGAGATCGCACATTGTACAGGCCCGAGAGGCCACATCCATAACTGTAGACGGGCTGTGTTCGGATGCCAAATGTGGCCATCCAGCTGAGACAATAGATCTCGCCTGAGGGAAGCTTCCTTGGTCAGCAAGATTAGGAGCAAGGGAAACCATGGTCTGGACAGCCACCGTGGTGTAATCAGAAGCACCCTGTGCCTGCCTTGAGAAACACTGTGAAGTATCTCCCACAGCAGAGGAATTGGAGGATAGGCATACAGGAGACAATCCGGCCAATCGTGTGACGGCAAATCCTGCCCCAGTGGACTGGAAGTTTCCATCTGGGCAAACCACAATCGGCAGTGAGTTGTGTTCTCCGAAGTGAATAGATCCATTTCCACCACACCGGACTCCTGCCAAATGTCCTGAACTACATCCGGGTGAGGCCTCCAGTCGCCCAGATTAAGCCAATTTCTGGACAGAGCATCTGCAGTTTGATTGCTATCCCTGACAGATAAACAGATTTCAGTTATGCAAACCATAAGAGTGACCAGGTGAGGATATTGTGAGTGAGCCGTAGCTAGCTCTCTGACCTCATGCCCCCTTGGTGATTCAGATAGAAAACCGTCAATACAAGTGTTGTCCGAGCGCACAGGCACATGACGGCTTGTCAGCACCAGGAGAAAGTGTCTTAGGGCAAGAAAAACTGCATGCATCTCCAGCTGGTTTATGTGATCCATAGACCGCTCCCTTGACCATTCACCACAGACACCCCTGTGGTTCCAAACTGCTCCCCAACCCTTGAAGTAATCCATCGGTTGTTACCACCTCCCGAGGAGAGGGTACATTCCCCAATGGAACTCCTTCTGTCAAAAATGCTGGTGAAGTCCACTGTCGGAGGTCACGCAAACTTGTGAGCCACTACAATCCACTGATGACGTTGACCGACTGAGTCCAGCAGAAGGCTGTTGCTCCACACCTGCAGGGGCCACAGGTGAAGCAGTCCCAGAGGAATTACAGAGGTGGATTACATCAGCATTCCAATGAGACTCAATAACATCCCATACTGGAGAAATGCCCCCAGACGAAACTGGGCAAGAATATTTAAGATGTCTGTGGTCCGAGACAGACACAGAAAGGCTCGCATTGCAGATGAATCGATCGTCACCCCAATGAATGTGATGGACTGCATGGGAGACAGTGAACTCTTTGCCCTGTTCACCAAAAGACCCAACTTGGCATTGTGGCTGATTAACCCGCACAGCCCGGTTCCTCATCTGAGTGCAAAGCTACCAATCATCTAGGTATGGCCGACTCCGCAACCACTGGAACCACAGGGGTGACAGGGCAGCTTTCATACACCTCGTAAGTGCTCAAGGAGCTAGAGAAAGACCAAAGGGTAGGACCCTGAACTGCTAAGTCTTTTTTCTAAAGCTGAAGAATAGGAACCTACTGTGATGCACAGCAATAGGAACATGAAAGTATGCATACATAAGGTCAACACTCGTGAACCGATCTCCCTCTGAACCAAGGGGTGAACCATCTCTATTGCCCTCTTCTCTAACAAAAAGCGAATTTCTTGAGAGAGAGAGAGCTGCTGAACGAACCGGGTCTACCACAACAGTCAGGATGCATCCCAAAAACGTTGGGGGCTGGCGTCAGAACTGCAGAGTAAATCCGCTGTGCAGCATCGCCAAGACCGATGGTTCTGATGCTGTGCTTTTCCAATAACTCGATGAAATTTTGACCGCAAGCCAAAGCGCATCAGGCCTCGTGTGACCATGAGGTGAGGCACCTGTACATCCTTGGCCCCAGGAAATTGCTGCTGGACCTGGGACGGTTAGAGGGTGTATCAAGAAAGCGTGGCTGCTCATCGATGCATGTGGGGAGCAAAAGCTAGCCCATCAGGTTCAGTCCCACAGAAGAGCTACAGTAGCACAAATTGCTGAATATGTTAACTGCTGGATATAATAGAAAGGTTTCAGAACACACATCGCAGCTTGCTGCATATGGGGTTGTCTAGTCACAGACTATTCAGGGTGCCCATGCTGACCTCTGACCATCGCCGAAAGAGCCTCAGAGCATCAGGACTGGAGAATGGAGCAATGGAAGAAGGTGGTTGATCTTATGAATAACATTTTCTTTTACATCATGTTCATCACTTATCTAGGGAAAATGGCACCTGGATGCACTATGGGAGAAGGCAAGCCAATAGAGGCAGTGTGATGCTGTGATCCTGGTATTCATGTGGATGTTACATTGACACATAACACCTACCTAAACATTGTTGCAGACTAAGTATACCCTTTCATCGCAACGGTATTCTCTAATGACACTAGCCACTTTTAGCAAGATAACATGCCCTAGCACACTACAAAAACTGTTCAGGAATGGTTTGAGGAACATGACAAATAATTCAAAGTGTTGACCTGGCCTACAAATTCCCCATATCTCAATCTGATCGAGTATCTGTAGGATGTGATGGACTAACAAGTTCAATCCATGGAGGCTTTAACTCACATCTTACAGGATTTAAAGGATTTGCTGTTAACATCTTAGTGCCAGATACCACAGCACATGTATTGTGGAGTCCATGCCTCGATGGTTCAGAGCTGTTTTGGAGGCTCAAGGGGGACCTACACAATATTACGCAAGTGTACACTGATCAGTCATAGCATTGTGCAGGTCTCCTTTGTGCCACCAAAACAGATCTGACCCTTAAAGCCCAATTACTGAAAAATGTAATGTTTAAAAAAAAAACCTTGGTGGACCACAGCTAGCACCACTGAGATAACCAGTCAAACTTTGACTTTTGACAAAAAGCCTTTTTACACCAGTCACCAGATTCAATAACCAAACATATATGGTATGTATTAAATACAATGCTCATGCTATACTGTGCAGTTTAGGCCAATAATAAAAACAGCACGAGGTATTTATATATATGCCATTGAACACAGAATCTCTTTGGGTTAATATGCTTTATTTTAAGTACTCTAGGAAGCACTACAGGAAAAGAATCCAGTTATGAATAGTTTGCTTCATTTGTTTTTGTACAGCCAACATGATTTGATCATGTTTATCTAAAGACCTGGAATAAAATTGATTAACTCACCGGAGCACAGAATTGAACATAGAATGCTGCAATTATGAGGCAGCAATGCTATTAACTGCACCCCCGTGCCACGTATGAATTAATCATGTTCATTTAATAGCAGTCATTTCTTCATGTCAGAACCAACATCCTTAGTGTTGTTATGGGATCACATTAATAGTAAGTGAATGGATCAGACTCATTGTACATAATTCAAGCTAGTAGATCAGATTTCCGTTTAAAGATTTTTTGTAAGCAATGAAATCACATTTTGATTAATAATTAGGGTTGGGCAAAAATATAATTTCCATGATATACGATGTGCGCAAAAAAGTAGTAAACTAAAAAAAAACATTACAACAAGTTTGACGATACTTTAATGCCTACTGTTACGCCACCGGATTAGCGTTAGCTTTAGCACTGATTGGTCACAGGTGTTTGTGTTTTAAGTTAATGACACTTTGTATTTAAACACCTGGGTTACTGAGCACGTTGCTCAGTATTATTCGTTGATGTGTTTGTAGTGGTCGTGTCGTTTATGCTAAGAAGGATAGTGTTCTATGCCACGTTTCTTGTTTCCCGATAAAGACCGCGTTTACTTTGAGTTTGTGTTCAATAAAGACCTTGACCTGCACCTGTACTTGCATCCGCCTCCAGCCTACATTCCGTAACACCTACAAATATTATTCTTTTTTTAAATTACGTGAAATCAACATCCATTCAGTACCATTTAATGTGTAATTATTAAAAACGTAAAAAATCACCATACCAAACCTAAGTGTATCACTATCATTTATCACAATTTTTAGGTAAACCACATGTACACGCAGAAAGTAAATAAGGCTTTCACACTGGTTTTGTATTCCAAAATAGAGCACAGTTCAATTGAAAAATTGTTAATGTGAAAGCTGTCACGTGGACTGGGAAGCCCACCATGGTTCCAAACCCGAGACTACTTGTAGGAGGTGGTCTGAGAATGTGAACATACTAGTTCATACTACTCATCACTTTTTCAGGAAATAAAGTAACCTGTGCATGTGTTTTAGTCGATGGCGACATTATTATTTTACACAACAGACATGTACTATGAATTTCAGGGGATCTTGTGGGACACAGAAGAGGTCCACTGCTGCACATAATATCTGTTGTGCATAACAGCACCAATTTTTTTCATTTAATGGTGAATTATCATTGGTAATGATAATTCGCGTTATGTTGTCCATACACATTTGTGATGCCGGAAGATGAATGCAAATGCACCGGGGCTCAATACAATCAAGTGTCTGAAAGCTTTGGCACAGGGGGATGGGATGGGGGTTGGTGTTGTTGTTGGTGGGCACTGGGAACAATCTCATTCGGATTGCAGCAAACCTGTCCAGTGTGAAAAATCACGTAAAGCGAGCATCATTCTATGTAAAACAAATTACAAGCTTCCTCTGCCCTTCTCTATACTTTGTTCAGCATGTTGCTGTCAACACAACATATTGAGTTTAATCACATCTCGTTGACAAGTGGCATGTGTCTGCAGAAATACATTTTCTAGCAAAAATACTGTCCAAAAACAGGAACATCCGTGGAAAACATCAAAAGTGGGAGAACTTGGCAAGGTCTTTCTTCATCTCACTGTACTGGGTACTGAGTCTGCCCACGGCTTTAGCATGCTCCTCGTCAACCTCCTTCTTTAACCGAGCCTGCTCTTTCAAGAAGTCCTCCCAGTCAGCTTTGCGCTTCTCCATACCCTCCTGAAGAATTATGCTCAACACACACACACACACACACACACACACACACACAATTATTACTCGAGTCACAGAATTTATTATTCACATTTGTATCTTATTTTAATTACTTTTCTATAAAGTAGTACTATTTGGATTTACATGCTGGGTTTCTAGCTCCCTCTGCTGGATTCTCTGCATCATATGATTTACTGCTTCAACTGTGTAAGAGAAAGCATACATTTTTAAATTTTTAATTCAACAACTTATTATTTTGATCAATACTGAGAACTTGATTATCACGATTATTCATTGATTTTAGGGATAACATTATTTATTGTACTTTCACATTTAAACAAACAGACCATTACTTTCACCTCCATGTTGTGCTACATTCCTGCTAATGTACAAATTTTTGCATGAAATTAGACTGGCCCTTAAAGTGCATCGTGCCATAGAAGCAAAATATGAATAAAATTGTACCCAAAATATAGGATAAGTAAAAATAAAAATGTCATCAACCAAATGAAAATAAGCAATTAAATATAATATGCAACCAAATGAAAACAATTCATGCCTATGCAGAAAAGGCAATAACAGTGTTTACAGGTGGAGAGACGCAGCCAAATCACACAATAGAGTGATGCAGGGATGACGTCATTTTATACCGGAACCCAGAAGTTACCATCACACTGATTCCCTTGACAAAAACAAAAACTTTTCATCAACAAAAGTTTACAATACTAGCACGTTCTGTCCATCAAGATAATTTTCACAAACCAACACGTTTATGAATTTTGAAGCCTAAATACAATCGCCAGAAATAAAAAGCTAACCATACGCTATAAACAAACTACACCACGGTCGTTCGACTTCAATGTTACCATCACCAAGCTTCCGATAACTTTTCCAAACTTGATTTAAAACATTTGACATTTGACAGGTCACTCGCACCGTTGCAAATAAATATTTATTCACAGTCGCACAAAGTACTTTTCAGTCGCAAAAGCGAGTGAAGAGCCCGGAGTTTATCAGCAAAGTTTTTTCCTGTTTGGCGTGATGACGTTTAATGTCCCCGACAACTTCTGTAGTGCTATTTAGCAACATGATCGTGTCATGATTTCCAAAGCAAAGCTGGCAGCTCGAGGGCTAAAATGCTAACTCCGTTTCCAGGTTTTGGCATTACAAAATGATGTCATCCCTGCACCGCTCTATGGTGATTGGCTGCAAGTTTAATAAGCGCTTGATTGATGAATGGGGGGTGAACTTTAAACGTCAATATCGCAGTCGATCATGTTTATGTAATCGTGGGCAGTCAAAATCGTAAGCGCAATCGATATTCGATTAATTGTGCAGCCCTAGTACATAAAACATTTTTATAACAATATACAATATATTAAATAATTACAGGAAATGTTTACACATTTTTTTAATTATCCTTAAATTAAGGTTATGAACAAACTATTTCAAACCACTACTACTTTTGAATAATGTCATTACAAGATGCTTTAATTTTTTCCATTCATTCATCTATACTAATCGCTCGTCTGGGTCATGGTGGATCTGGAGCCTATCCCAGAAACACTGGTTGTAGGGCAGGAATACTTTAATGGGACAGCAGTCCGTCACAGGCAACCGTACACATACAAACTGTAACTGAAACAGAAACTGAAGCAGTAGAATCAAGCCATATAGTTCCACATTCAAGCCATAAAAGAGTTCTTGAATCGTGTGAGATTGATGAAAAAAAGTTTTACACTTTTCCTACATACAGCAACTGAGAGCATCAAGTAAATTTGCTTTCATTGTCTTGGTGCATCTGGGCAGTACATGTTCTTCGGTCTCGGTCACCAACTTGTTCAAGTTTTCTAGTAGACGGCACTCCCTAAAGCCCCGCTTTTCCTGTAGAACATAAATATTCACTAGTATTGAATGGTTTGAATGAAGTAGGTTTACATGTGCTTCCACAGCCACAAACAAGCAAACACAATAGCGCTTCATAAAAAAATTATTTAAGTTATAAAAATCTGAAAAGCTCTATAAGATTAGTCCTGAAGCAAAAGAGTACAAAACTTATTCTCACCTCAAATTCTCTTAAAAAGTACCTGATCTCTCCTTGTAAGACTGGCCTATGGTCCAGTAACCTTGACTGAATGTCACCAACATCTGCTGAAATTAAACAAATGTATATCAAATTGTGCATTCTACAATTATTAAGTTATGTTTCATTACAGATAAATAAGCCTAACCTTGTTGCCCCGTCGCAACTTTTTTGAGACATGTTGCGGCCATCAAGTACAAAATCCCCCCTTAAAATGGTACATTTACTCAGTTAATTTTTTTTTTATGTTTTCTATATACGAAAACATATGAGTAGCCAATTTTCTTTAATAAATTCACAGATGCAAACTGTAAGACTGAGTACTGTAAAATAAGTAGTTACAGTGCCTGAAAAGCACTATATTGTTACCGTATTACTCATCCTACTACTACTACTACTTATTATTAACACTTTTCTATGTTTAATACAGCCCAAAATTTTTAACATACAAACTCTGTTCAAACTGTGATTCGAACAAAAAATAAATCCCCCCAAATAAATACCCCTTAACTATTAAATGAGATAAACATAAAAATAAATACCCCCTCAATGCTAAGTACCCCCAAATAAAAATTAATCTCATTGGTAATACCCCCTACAACCAGAAACTGCTGTATGCCCCAAACCTAAAAACAAATAGCCCTCAGTCTTAATGTCCTAAAGACAAAACAACAACAACAAAAAAACACCACATAGCCCCGCATTGCTAACTGCCTCAAACCCCAAAATAAATGGATATAGCACCATGCTAAATTACCCAAACATACAAATAAATTCCCAAAAACACAAATACGCCCATGACAGTTAAATGCTCCCAAACCCAAAAATAACTGCCCCCCTGCCCATTTGTAATACCATAGCAACACCCTAGCATCCATCTGTGATACCATAGCAACTGCCACTGCAACAGTTTTAGAAAAAAAAACACACTTTGGCAGTGACCTGAATGAACATGTCAAGTGGAGGGAACTAAATCAAATTATATCGGACCATTGTACAACCCCAATTCCAAAAAGGTCCATTCCATATGCACTAATACACCCCCATATAATCAGAGATGCAGGCTTTTGAGCAGAGCGCTGTTAAAATGCCAGATGGTACCTCTCCTCTTTAGTTTAGAGGATGCGGCTTTAATGGTTTCCAAAAAGAATTTAAAATTTTGATTCGTCTGACCACAGAACAGTTTTTCCACTTTGCCTAAGTCCATTTTAAATGAGCTTTGGCCCACAGAAGATGGCAGTGTTTCGGGATCATATTCACAAATGGCTTCTACTTTGCATGATAGAGCCACATAACCAACATATGTGTATGGCATGGCGAAATGTGCTCAGAGACAATGAGTACTGGAGGTGTTTCTGAGCCCATACAGAATCATGACGGTTTTTTGTTTTTTTTAAATGCAATGCCGCTTGAGGGCCCAAAGATCATTGGCATACATTACCTATTCTCACCCTTGTCCCTTGCGCACAGAGATGTCTCCAGATTCTGTGTATCTTTTGATAATATGTATTGTAGATGATGAGATATTTATAGCTTTCGCAATTTTATGTTGAGGAACATTATTCTGAAATTGTTCCACAAATGTAGACCCAACGCAGTATTTCGCAGATTGGTGAACCTCTACCAATCTTTACTTCTGAAAGACTCTGCCTCTCTAAGATTTCTTTTTATACCTAATCATGTTACTGACCTGTTGCCAATTAACCTCCAGCTGTTTCTTTTTAATAACACTTACTTTTCCAGCTTTTTGTTGCCCCGTCGCAACTTTTTTGAGACATGTTACGGCCATCAAGTACAAAATTACGCTTTCCCCCCCTTTAAATTGGTACATTTACTCAGTCAATTTTTTTATTATATGTTTTCTATATATGAAAACATGAGTTTAGGAGATTTGCAAATCACTGCACTCTGTTGTTATTTACGTTTTATACATTGTCCGTGTCCCAAATTTTTTGGAATAGGGGTTGTACAATCAATGGATATCAGATTGATGCATTACGAATTGAAATCGTACCATGTGGCAGCTTGACATTCAGATGACAAATATAGGGTTTTTTGTTGTTGCTTTTTTTTTTTAATGCGCTTTCAGCTGCATCGCACAGTGATCGAGAACTGCTCACAGCTTGCTCTCTTGTTTTTAAGTGGGGGCAGAAAACATAAATCTAAAAAAGTTGCTGATAAATTTGAGTAAACAACATTTTTATACTTCCATTAAGGCCATGATTCTCTTATGGTAAGATACAGTGGCTTGCATAAGCATCCACCCCCATTGCTAATAAACCCCAAAATTAGTCCTGGTGCAACCACTTCCCATAAGAAGTCACATAATCAATCGAATGGAGTCCATTTGTGTGCAGTTAAAGTGGCACATGATCTCAGAACAACCGAGAGTTTGATAGAGAACATACCAAAACAAACATCAGGAAAACAAAGAACCTTTTGTACATTTGACATTAAAGAAATAGTTTGGTTTAGTTATAACGTTTCAATAAAACTGTCTTGTAACTGACAGTTCTCATGTGTTGGCATTCTTACCTACCGTGAGCTATTTTGTCCATGTTCACAAGACGTCAGTAAAAGAAATAATAATGACTCCTAAAGAATGTGTTTACATCCGACCTTTTTGTTATCCGCTTTCACAAATCAAGATAACGTTATTTTTGATACTAAAATATCACGCTCTGAAATAATAAAATAAAATTTTCATTGACAATCTACTAACGACTTCCAACAACAATAGCTAAACGGCAACAACTTCTTCTTCTTCTTCTTCTTCCTCTTCTTTTTCTTCTTCTGTTGTTTTATGGCGGTTGGCAAACCAGCTAAAATGGCGCATTACCGCCACCAACTCGACAGGAGTGTGGAGAATTGACAGAGAGGAAAACAACAATAATAATAATAATAATAATAATAATAATAATAATAATAATAATAATAATAATAATAATAATAATAATAATAATATAGTTTCTATTATTTACATTTTGCTATCCAATTATCCAACAATAACCATGTTATTTAAATAATTTTTTTCTAAACTGGTTATTTTAAGATATTCTAATAATATAATAATAATATAGTTTTGCTTGTCCTGGTGAACAATATAGATTTTGTAATGTGAATTTAGTATCTTTCTTCTTCATATGCCATACAATGTAGTATTAGATGCTGTCTCTTCTTGATTACAATTAATATATAATCATGTTTCATGTTTTCCTATTCTTAATAATGACTTAAACTGGAGTGTCCAATTCGGAGACTAGTTATTATAGTACCTTCTTTCCTGTTGTTAATTAATATTCTGCTTATACCTACTTATTTTTGTATATTATAAAATTGTCTACTGCTTATTTTCTTATCCCATATATCCTGTCATCTTTTATTCACAAAATTCTTTATTTTTTCCTTTTACCCCATCTTTACTCAGCGTTATTTGAAAATCTACTTCTGAGTGACCAGCTACTTGTTTTGCCAATCTATCAACCATTTAATTGGTTTCATCTATCAATACCCCATGTGCTGGTACCCATAGAAAACTCAGAGTCATTCTTATATTGTTGATTCTAACCCTCCTATTATGTTATAAAGATCTCATATATAAGTCTTGCCCTGACGTGGACTTTCTACTTCAAATGCTTGATAAAACTGAAAGCGTGTCAGAGCATAGGACAACTTTCAACCCATTGAAAGGCTAAAATAATGCTACTAGTTCTGTAGTAAATACTGATAAATTGTTTGTTGTTCTTTTCTTTATGCTTACTTTGAATTTTGTAATATATATCGCTACAGTTGTTTGATAAAAAATTGGATCCTTGGAACCATCTGTAAATATGTCCAATTCTGATAAATATTCTTGTTCTATATATTGTTGAACTACAACCTCTTTTGTGAAATATATCTTGTTTATATGCATATATTTACTAGCCATAGTGCTATATTTGGTAGTACAACAGTGGGGCTAGGGTTAGTGTTCATCTGTAATCTGTAATTCTTTAATTTCAGCATTTTTATTTGCTATCCATCAAAAAATTTTACACTTCTGTTCTCATGTTAACAACTTTATTCAACATTTTTTTAACTAGATGTTTCATATTATGTCCTTTCAAATACTGACCCAATATGCCATTATGAATTTCAATCTATGAACAATTAAAGGCATTTCTCCCATCTCCACCTGCAATGCAGATACTGAAGATGTTCTAAATGTGACACTAGAAATTCGTAGAAACTGTGCCTGAGTTTTAAAGTTTGAAAACAACACAGTTAGTGAACACTCTAGTAATGTTTTGCATTTATAACCAATAAAAATACAGCGAAAATGTGTATATAACAAGAGCATGGAACATAAGATTGCAAGCAATATTCCTATAACCTAGGAAGAATGTTGAGAAGACGTTTGTATATAATGAAAATTAATTGTTACAACAATGTTTTACATAATGTTTTCATGACCATATGTGGAGGCAGAGGCACGGATGAGCGCTGGTTTGTGATACACAGGTACACACCTGTGGCGAATTTTGGCTAATGAATGTTCTGTTTCAGTGAGATGAGGTGAGGATAGAGAGAGAGACACACGTGCCCCGAGAGAGCGTGAGTGAACAACATCATATGTGTGTTGAGAGTGTGTGTGAGTGTCAAAATAAAAAAAATCCCAGAACGAGAGAAAAAATAATAAATCGTTGGAGTGTGTCAAGTCTGCCTCTGTCTTCCTTCTCCATCTCCTTACCCCACCTTTAAAGAGTGTCACACAGGTGCTGAAACCTGGAAAGAGAAGGAGTCACGATAATGGAGTCATCACTGCTGGTCGAACTCGTCAGGGCCCTTGCCACACTCCACCAGAACCAGCATCAGGCCTTGGGGTAGCTGCGCCGTGACCATGAGCAGCACATCAAGGACGTAGTTGAACCAGGCCATGGACTGGCAGGTGCTCTAGGGCCTGGTACAGCAGGCTGGATCAGTGGCAGCTGACTGCTGGAGGTGCGCCCCATGCCATCCTCACTAAGATGGGTCTGCAGGATGACCTGGAGACCTTCCTGGAGCTCTACGAGCACTTTGCGCTGGTGTGGGGCTGGCCGATGGAACAGTGGGTGGCCTGCCTTTTACCATTGCTATGTTACATGATGGAGTACCCGGACCTGAAGCGGGCAATTATGCAGCAAGTTGGCCAGACCCCCGAGCAGCATTAGCACTTCCGGTCCCTGATGCTCTGCGACATTTGCTGACCAATTGTGTTCACTCAGGAACTATGTGATGCCTGCCGGAGATGGCTGTAGGCTGAGGGGTGTTACTCAGAGGAAGTGATGGACCTGGTGGTCCTGGAACAGTTTGTCAGCCAGCTGTCAGATGGGACAGGCAAGTGGGTCCAGTCCCACAGTTAAGCGTTGTTAGAGGAGGCGGTCCAGCTGGCAGAAGACATGGTAGCATATCCTGGGGCAGGTGATCTTCTCCCTTCTCCCTTCTTCCATCTCTGAATTCTCTCTCTCTCTCATGTCTCCCCCTCTCCTCTCCGTCCTGTCCCAGCACCCCAACAACAGGGGTTGGCTCCCCCAAGACCCCCCATACCTGTTATTTCCCCTACTCCCTCTCCACCTCTTTCTGTCCCAACCCCCCCTCCCCCACCCCCCACCACCACCACCACCACCACCAAGTGAGGGCCACAGATGCTGCAGGTGCAGGAGTAATGACCGGCATGCTAGTGTAGCAAGAACACAGGGCACTAGTCCTGAAAGTCAGGTGGGGTGGGGGCAATGGTCATGGAGGTGGGGGGCAATTGTCAGGCTCTCCGACACAGGCTGCCCCCGTTTGAGCCATGTCGCATACCAGTAAGTGTGAAGGGGTACATACCAGACATTATTGGATGTTCACGAGTTCCCTATGGTGCCCATCATCATTGAAATCCAAAAAATAGAGTAGAGCTGGAGGTTAGTCTGCACCTCACCCATGCACTAATCCTAGGTAAATATTGGCCAGGGTTCCAGTCATCAACCCGAGAAATATTCGCAGATGGCTCCTGCACGAAAGGGTGGTGGTCTGGGTTGTGCGCAGCACTGGCGAGAGAGGTAGCCATCAGGAATTGTTATTGAAGGTCGCTCACCATAATCCTATGGCAGGGCACTTAGGACAGGGGAAAACACTTGACCGAATCCTGTCCCGCTTTTATTGGCTGGGCATTCACGACGATGTATGCCAGTGGTGTGCAGCATGCCATGAATGCCAACTGTTGATTCCACTGCACTGGGCTGGTGGAACGTTTTAATAAAACACTTAAAAACATTATCTGTAAGTTCGTTCATGATGATGGGCGAAATTTGGATTTGTTTTTAAAGCCCCTGTTTTTTGCAGTGCGAGAGATCCCACAGGCTTCCACAGGGTTTTCCCCTTTTGAATTATTATATGGATGCAGGCTATGTGGCATGCTCAATGTGATTTGAGAACAATGGGAGCAGGGACCTTTAAACTGTAAGAATGAAATTCAGTACGTTCTTGACCTAAGAGCAAAACTTCACACCCTCAGCCAAATAACCCAGGAGCATTTGCTACAGGTGCAAGAAAGCCAATTGCGACTGTATAGCAGGGGTACTCGGCTACAGGAATTCATCCAGGGAGATGACAAGCTTGTTTTACTAGTGATGTCAGCTCTAAATTGCTCGCCAAGTGGCAAGGGCCCTTTGTGGTCTCACGGCGAGTCGGAGATATCGACTATGAGGTAAAACAAACAAATACAGCCCGGGTGCACTAAACCTCCACCACTTTAACCTTCTCAAACCCTGTAGGGAGGTGGTGCCCGTAGCTTTGGTGACAGTAATGCTGGAGAGGGAGGAGTTGGGAATTGACGTAAATCTAACAGTGGCATGCCAATCCACCCTGGTCCCATGTGGGGACCACCTCTCTCCATCCCAAATCATGGATGTGTCATGGAAGGGATATTGAGAGATCCCCTTAACTCCCATGTCCTGTGAGAAAATGCGTGACCCTTACTTTCAGGTTGTTCAGGGCACCCACAATGTTCCAGTGACTCATGGGCACTGTCCACATGCAGCCTACACCGCTGCCTATTTACATAATATTATTATCTATTGTAACGATTGGCTGCAACATATGCAGCATCTAAGAGCGGTCCTGAGGTTGCTGATGAAGGCAGGATGGTGAACTCAAATAGGTGTTCGATTAGATATGGTCATGGGCCATGGGCAGGTGCATCCCCAAATTAACAAGACTGCAGTGATTGTGACCTGCCCAAGACCCAAGACCAAAAAGGAGATGAGACAGTTTCTCGGGCTGGCTGGCTATTTTCATAGGTTTGTGCCTAATTATTCAGAAGTTAACAGCCTGCTCACTGATCTCACAAAAAAGGGGGCACCAGACCCAGTCTGGTGGACAGCACCATGCCATCAGGCATTCTCTCAGCAGATGGACACATCGGACAAGAGATTGGGGGCCAAATGTCCCAGGGAGCACTCCATGCTGTATATCAACATCAAAAGCTCTCCATGTGAGAGACGAAGTACAGCACGATAGAGAAGAAGTGCCTGGTGATTGGCAGTCCTCACTCTCTGATATTATCTGCTTGGCGGGCGTTCACCCTCTGTTTGGACCACACCCCCTTCCAGTGGCTCCACCACATGAAAGATGCCAACGCGCGGCACACTTATTGGTAACTGGTGCTTTAGCCAGTTAAGTCCGAGGTGGTCCACAGGCCGGGGGCACAGATGGCTGTGGTGGATTTCCTCTCTCGGCAAGGGGTGGGGGAGTCGGCAACAGGCCAGATGGCTCCCCAGCTTGAGTCAGGCGCTGGGGGTATGTGGAGGCGGAGGGCAGAGCGAATGGTAAGGGGTGCACACGTGTGGGAAATTTTGGCTAATGAATGTTCCCTGTTTCAGTGAGATGAGGCAAGGATAAGAGAGAAAGTGTGCTCAAATGCACCTCTAGAGAGTGAGAGAGCACAACAGCTAGCAATTCAATTCCATTAAATTATATTTGTATAGTGCCATGTGGAATTGGAGTTAATGAGAGCTCCATCCAGAGGTAGGGAATCTGAATGGATCAGGCAGGTCCGGAGAGCAGAAAGGATAAGGATATCGTGACTAATTATGTGTGGCTCGACAGAACGAGAGAGGGAGAGGGAGGTAAAGAGAGGGAGAGATTGTTAGGTAAGACTGTGCTTTGCGTAAAAGAAAGTGTACTCATGGTAAGCTTGAAAAAACAATTATGTTTTCAGCCTAGACTTAAACACTTTAGACTGTGTCTGACTCCCGAACACTAATTGGAAGGCTGTTCCATAACTGCTGTTCCATAACTGTTCGAAGGCTGTTCCATAACTGTCTAACCAAAAGTTCGCTTAGATACTGTGGTGGGAGACCTTTTAATGCTTTATAGGTCAATAGTAGTATTTTATAACCAATGCGAGATTTTACTGGGAGCCAATGCAGTGTGGATAAGATAAGGGTGATATGGTTGTATTTTCTGGTTCTAGTAAGGACTCTAGCAGCTGCATACTGGACTAACTGGAGCTTGTTTATGCACCTACTGGAACATCCAGACAGTAAGGCATTACAATAATCTAGTCTAGAGGTGACGAGAGCATGAACTAATATTTCTGCATCATGCAGTGACATTATATTTCTTATCTTAGCAGTATTTCTGAGATGAGAGAAGGCTATCCTAGTAATATTATCTACATGAGCGTCAAATGAAAGAGTGGAGTCAATAATCTCACCAAGCTCTCTTACTGCTGCACATGACAAAACGGAAAGACCATCCAGAGTAACTATGTGATCAGAAAGCTTACTTCTAGATACTTGTGGTCCTAGTACAAGTACTTCTGTCTTGTCAGAATTAAGTAAGAGGAAGTTAATAAGCATCCACTGTCTAATGTCCTTCACACATTCATCAACTTTACTAAGCTTCTGTCTGTCCTCTGGCTTCTCTGACACATACAGCTGTGTATCATCAGCATAACAGTGGAAGCTAATTCTATGTTTATGAATAATTTGATCTAGAGGTAGCATATATAAAGTAAAAAGCAGTGGGCCTAAAACAGAACCCTGGGGAACTCCAAAAGTAACCTCAGTATGCATGGAGAAATCACCATTTACATCTACGAATTGATAACGTTTGGTCAGATAAGACCTGAGCCAGGAGAGGACTGTTCCCTTAATGCCAACAACATTTTCTAATCTATCAAGGAGAATAGTGTGATCTGTAGTATCAAAAGCTGCACTAAGGTCGAGTAACACAAGCAGCGAGACACAACCCTGATCAGAGGTCAGAAGAAGGTCATTTACTACTTTAGCTAGTGCTGTCTCTGTGCTGTGATGAATTCTAAATCCTGACTGATACATTTCATGAATGTTGTTCCTTTCCAAGTATGAGCATAACTGCTTTGCTACTACCTTTTCTAAAATCTTAGAGATGAAGGGGAGATTCGATATTGGTCTATAGCTGGATAATTGAGACGGGTCAAGGTCAGGTTTTTTTTTTTATCAATGGTTTAATAACTGCTAATTTAAGAGATTTAGGTACATAGCCAGTTGAGGGAGAAAAACGATTAGGACTGTGAAGTAGTGAGATATAATCTAGTCAGGGTAAGCTTGAGTAAACAAATATGTTTTAAGCCTAGACTTCAACACTGAGACTGTGTCTGAGTCCCGAACACTAATAGGAAGATTGTTCCATAACTGTGGGGCTCTATAAGCGAAGGCTCTTCCCCCTGCTGTAGACTTCACTATTATAGGTAATGTCAAATAGCCTGCACCTTTTGATCTGAGTAGGCGTGGCGGATCATATAAAACCAGAAGGTCGCTTAGATATTGTGGTGCAAGAACGTGTAGTGCTTTATAGGTTAATAAAAGTATTTTAAACGTAATGCGAGATTTTACAGGGAGCCAATGCAGTGTGGATAAGATCGGGGTGATGTGGTCGTATCTTCTAGTTCTAGTTAGGACTCTAGCAGCTGCATTCTGGACTAACTGGAATTTATTTATATTCCTACTGGAACATCCAGACAGTAAGGCATTACAGTAATCTAATGTAGAGGTGACGAATGCATGAACCAGTATTTCTGCATCATGTAGTGACAATATGTTTCTTATCTTAGAAATATTTCTGAGATGAGAGAAGGCTATCCTAGTAATATTATCTACATGAGCGTCAAATGAAAGAGTGGAGTCAATAATCTCACCAAGCTCTCTTACTGCTGCACATGACAAAACGGAAAGACCATCCAGAGTAATCTTCTAGTTCTGCTCCCCACACGAATTTATGGAGATATTGGAGATCCAGATCCCTTCTGCCTCTGGATGAGCCCAAATCTTCTGCTGGGACTACGGCTGCTCCTAAGGCCATACTTCTCTTTTTCACATTATCTGTGTTACCTTCACATTCTGTGTTACCCAGATGAGGATGGGTTTCCCTTCTGAGTCGGGTTCCTCTCAAGGTTTCTTCCTCAAAAAACATCTTAGGGAGTTTTTCCTTGCCACCGTCGCCACTCAGTGGCTTACCTGTTTGTTTCTGTTTATCTGTTTCTGACTGTTTATACCTGTTTTTTTATTTCTGCAAAGCTGCTTTGAGACAATGACTATTGTAAAAAGCACTATACAAATAAAATTGAATTGAATTGAATTAACCAAAATAGGCATATCTACAGGGTGGGCCAAGGCCAAAATAATAAAGAAAAGGATTCTATGATCATGTAGCTATATATATATATATATATATACACACAAGTGAAGAGAATATACATAACAGATATAGGGATAACCAAACTCAAAGCACCCAAAACAAAGCAATCACACAACACCTCCAACATTCCACCACTTCTCACTCTGTCTTCCTCTTTAAAAATGGCCGCCAATCAGTGAGGTCATCAAGGAGGCGTGAGCAAGGCAGGCTAGGGCAGACTGGAAAGTCTGGGAGGGAGTTCAGACCTGCACACAAAAAGTCACAGCACAAAAAAAAAAAAAACAAAACTTCCCTCCACAAGACAGCGGGTTGCAACAATGGCACTGCTTTTGCTGATATTGTCGCTATTTTCTTTATACAAAAGCTATTTTTGCACAATATTCAGATTGTATTGACCAGTGTTTACTAGGAGGCCTGAACAGACAGGATGTGACTTCCTTCACTGGAATGAAGGTGTCTTGCCATGTGAAGCTGCCTTTATTATTTCCGGCTTTATTATACTATACATGCATGCAGACAGGTAGCGTTCTCTTTGCATCTGCCAAATCCAGACTGCCAAATAGTGAAGCATGGTTAATCACTTCAGACAGCATGTTTCCACTTCTCCAGAGTCCAACTGTGGTGCTCTTTATACTACTCCAGCTGATGCTTGAGAGTGAGCATTGTAAACTTAGATTTGGCCATGGAAACCCATCTTATGAAGTGCCCGATGAATTATGACTAGAAGCTTCTGTTTTGGAATAACAGCATTTACAAATGACCAGGGCCAATTTGACAGGCTGATTTATTGTAAAGGTGGCATATAAAAACAGTTCCCCTTTGAAAGTCATGGAGCTCTTCAGTAGAACCCATTCTTCTGCCATTGTTTATCTATGGAGATTGCATGGCTTTATTCTTGATTTTATGTACCTTTTAGCACTGGGTGCGACTGAAATGGACAACTCTACTGATTAGAAGGGGTGTATACTTTTGGCCATGTAGTACATGTTGAACCCTACAATAGAGGGTTTCTATTTTACAGAAAGTTCCATTTAGGTCCCTTTTTGAAGCCTTGTGCATGCATATGTGTTATAATGTACAGCCACTTGGGTCCAGTGGAAGGAACATATAACACTACAGCATAAAAAGACATTCTAAAGAATAGGCATACAACTTTGTGACAACAGTTTGGGGAAGGCCCACATAAGTATTATGGTAAGGTGTCTATATAAATTTGACCATATAGTGCAATTATAGAAAATAACAAGTATATTTACATTTTAACTTGCACCCTGTCCAGGGTATACTTTGCCTTGTGCCCGATGCTCCCTGGGATAGGCTCCAGGTTCCCCCGCAACCCTGAAGAAGAAGTAAGTGGTAGAAGAAGGATGGAAGGATGGATGAACAAATCCACCCCCCCCCCACACACACACACACACGAAAATATAAAACATTTCCATGCTTCCAGGAACAAGACCCCACCCTGGGGGCTAGGGAAAGGTACCATGTCAGATCAATGCCTCAGAGAAAGCTCACCCTCTTCTTCACTTTATTTCGGGTGATGAGTCCTCTTTGTGTACAGAATCTTTTTAAAAGCTCCTGAAACATGTAGCCAGTGCTTCTAAATACCCACCACCAATATTTAACTATCTTTGTTGCCAGACAAACCCTAACCCAAACCTTGGTCTCGAGCAACACAAAGTGTCCCAAAACTTCCCCACAGCGCAAAAAGCCAGTCAGGTTTCTCAGCCGAACCTGTGTCCTCTCACCTCTTGTCTCTTAACTATCCTCCACTTCAGGTGAGTTTAATCATCCCTACCTTCAGTCAATTTGAAGAGAACATGCTGTGGAAAGGTTCAGATAGGCAGGGCCAATGCTAAACAAACAAGAGAAACCTCTAGCATTCATCACATTACTTCTGAGGCACTGTTGATCCTGAGTGCTGTTCTCTGGACCTGCCCTATCCATCCTGACCATTTCTGCTTGGAGCCTCACTCACCAGAAATCTCTCATTGCTGCTGAAGATGGCCCTGGATGGATAACCTATACAGATCGCAACGAGTTTACTGTGGATGGTACCACACAGACACCCTTAAGATGGTTGTGGAAGTTCTTTCAGCAATTGCTAAGAACAGTTTACCCTCAGGTCTCCATCAATGAACTTCAGTTTGATATAAGAAACTTAAACTTTAAACTTATCCAGTGTCACCAAAATGAGCATGTGTTCCTTTTTGAGTGTGGTTCCGCTCAGGTAGTTTTGGCTTGCTTATTAATGATACATTTAAATTTAAATTTTATATCCAGATTTCTTTAAAGCTGTTTTGTGACAATGTCCAAAATGCTATACAAATAAAATTTTATTTCATTTAATTGAACAAAGCCTCTGTGCACAAAATGAAATCCAGAAAGACATGGTTTGCAAATGTTGGTGTGTAGAAAGATGAGTGGCCTGCACAGAACCCTGATCTCAACTCTAGTGAACATCTCTGGCAGTGAAAAGCTTTCTCAGAAGAGTAGAGCCTATTATAGCAAAAAGAGGGAACAGCTCAATATGCATATGATTTTGCAATGTGATGTTCAACACCCCGAATCCACATACTTTTGGCTATATAATTTATCTCACCAGAAAAATCTCAGGGTTATCCATAATATAGCACAGTATCAGATGCTGCTTACATTGATGCAGGCCAGTTAACTGTGTCATGAAAACTTTCCAAAAAGAGCCCCAAGGTGGCAGAAGAGGATCAGTCCCACTGGTTTTCAATATTACATTCTTAGACAATTTGGAATCATTACATGTTCTTGCTGTGGGGAACCATTAAAGACTCATTGTATAACCCTAAATTTGAGTATTTCCCCTTTAAGAGTCCATTGGAACAATCCTTGAAGAACCCTACTACTTCACTACCATTCATTATACTGCATGTCACAAATCATTGAATCAGTGACATGGGCGTAATCTGGCCTGGTCATTTGGGTCTGTAGCCTTGAAGATTTTTTCTTTAGCCTTGAATAATTCTCCACTTGGAATGGTTTGCCACTAGGTAACTGAACATCAGTAAAAGAAAACAGCAGTGTTGTAATTTTGTATCTTTAGTGAATGGAGTGTTGTATTTTATCTTCAGTGAAATGAGGCAAGAACAATAAGACAGGGTTTAAAGCGCGGGTAATTCAACGTAGAATCTACACAGATAGATGTAGATAAATGTAAACTAGTCTTTGGGAGTCTTTGTTTCATGCCATGTTCGTGCCTTAGCCTTAGCCATGGCCTTAGCCATATTTTATGTTTCTTGCTTTGTTTCTGTTTGTCCTCCTCTTTATTAATAAAAGCACTGTTCATACTGCACCTGCATCCGTCCTACTTCCCTGACATCACGCCCTGTGACAGAAATTAATTTTTAACCAATAAAGAGGTAACAACAAAGGCAACCTGAGCAAACACACAATACAGTTTTATTATTATTATTATTATTATTTTTATTGAAGCAAGAAAAGTTGTCCAAAACCTATCCCCAATGTGAAAACCTAATTGCCCCTTAAACTTAAAATCTGGTTGTGCCAACTTTAGCAGCAATAACTGTAATCAAATGCTTCCAATAACTGGAAATCAGTCTTTCACTTACTTCTAGGACTAGGACTTAATCATATATTTTAGATCTCTGTCTTGCAGCATAGTCCAGTTGGGCTTGAGTTTCAATTTACAGACTGAAGACTGGACATTCTCTTTTAGCATTTTCTTGTAGAGAGCAGAATTCATGTTTCCTTCAATTATTCCAAGTTGCCCAGGCCCTGAAGGAGCAAAACATCCCCACAGCATCACACTCCCTCCACCATGCTTGACTGTATATGGGTTATTCAACGGAAATGTGAAATTTTTCTGTCCCTGGACTTCACAGAATGATTACACTTGAAAAAACTCTTTATTGTTACAATGTATTTATATTGTAAAGTAAAACAATATGTTATTTGAACAATTACACATTCATTTCAATGTGGCTATATTTGTTATTTAATCAAGGATATAGAATTCCAAGCACCATAAAAGTGCTTGTCCCCACTGTCATGTATATAGGTTGAGTGTTACATTTTGAAGTCAGAAACATTTTTTTTTACCATTTAAACAACAATAATGTATGCATAACTATCAAATATGTGATATAAATGACTTTTAAAAATGTCAAATAAATATTATAAAATATATAATAAAAGTAGTTGTCCCCTGGAGTCATGTCACTGGTGTTACGGTACAATAAAATTCTCTTATTTTGAAATAAGAAATCATACTGATGTCATAATTTGATTTCCTGTGGCACCTTCTTTGAGGATCTATGAAGAAAGGCACATGGTAAGTCCACTGTCTCTTTTTAGTTATTAGAAATGTTGTCATTTATATCATGATTTCATACAAAGCTTTTAGTTGAGGTCACTGGTATGACCTACTTTATTCTTAGGGAAATGTAAAAAAAAAAAAAAAAAGAATACAAATGGATTAAATTACATATTTTAGTGGGTATGCCATGATTTACAACTTGTGGCTTGAGGCCCTGAAGCAGCCATTTTGTAAACTGCATTTTTCATGAAAATTGTCACTGGTGTTACCGTCACTGGTGTTACCTTACTGATAGGTAACACCCGTGATGATGGGTAACACCAGTGACTCCCATGTATAAATAAACTTTATTCAAAGTTGTTCCTTGAGTTCTTTTGGATAGAATATCACTCAGTTTTCAGGATTTTAACTTCTTTCTCATTGTTAATGTTCCTTCGTTTGTCAGCAACAGCACAGGGCAGGAGTTAGAGCAAGAGCGGATACAATACAAGAGGATGAGCTTGAAGCACAATTCCAGGACAGGGTCTTTAACTTCAGCAAACAGCTTTTTAATATCCACTGGCAATACAGTGCATACAAAAAACTCAGAGAGAGCCTTACTGTCAAATATTCTCTGATCCACATCGATTACAGTGAGAACTATACTTGTAAATACTCCAATGAAATCCAGTTGGTCCACTTCGGGGGGTCACATCAGCAGGTGACCCTCCACACCGGGGTACTTTATCTGGCAAACAAGGACCCCATGCCCTTCTACACGATCTCCCCCAGCAGATGGCATGACCCACCAGTTAAATGGGCTCATTTAGACCCTATTCTTCAGTTCCTGGCAAAAGGCCAGGCTAATGGACCTGCCACACAAGGACCGTGTAAACTTTTATATGATAGCCACTGAACCACGCCAAAGAGGTCTCTCAACAGTGACATGGAACTTCTTTGAGGCAAGTTATGGAAAGCATGCACCTGATGGAGTCAGGGCTTTACTGAAAAGAACAGCAGATAGGTTAGTTAGGCAAGTTAGAGCTATCCCAAATGCACAGACCTTTTTCCAACTGCTAAAAGATACTGGCAAGGTTACATTTTTCTTTGTAAGTGAGGAAAAAGTTGAGAAGAAGGGTGAAGGTTTGAAAGAATTGTCCCAGTTCACTATCAAGGGCACACTGAGGATTCATAATTTCCTCAGTGATGCGCGTGGCATTCTAAAATACAGGGACATCACCTGTTTCTGCCAGGCTGCTGAGGGAATGTTTGACTGTTTATGCTACAGTCTAGAGGAGGTTACTCTTGTAGCTATGGATGCAATTGATGAAATGGATGAACAGTTTAGACCCAATGTCATCAAACACCATCACAGTGGGCAATGGTGTGTTGTTCACTATGATGATGAACCCTACTCTGGCATAATATTGAAGGTGGAGGAAAATAATGGGGAAGTCAACTGCATGCACTGAAATTGAGTGAATAAGTTCTTCTGGCTGAGCCCCAGAGATGATTTTAACTGGTATCATGATGACCAGATCATATGCCTGATTCCAGAGCCCCTTGCACTGAATAGTCATTCAGCTGAAATTGATCAGAGGTTCTGGGAGATCATTCTGAGACAGCTAGACAAGTGAAATAAGGCAACATAAATTCTAAAATGGGTACAGTATACCCCTCTTAGTTATAACCTAGTAACATAGCATGACATAAAATACTAGCAGACAACTGCAGTTTAGATAATGGTCTTTGTTGGGCCTTTTTAGTTGTTACTCTTAATTGAGTTCAAATGTGCTTAAACTGTTGTTTATGAACGTTCAAGCATTTTGACCTATTGTCAAATGAAACCATATTCTAAATTAGAATTGAGCAAATGATCTTTGGTCTTGTATGTCACTGGTGTTTCATTGTGTAATTGATGTTACTGTGTGTTTTTCTGTATCATTTTCTGTATCATTAAATAAAATGTGTCATGTTTGACATGATGATAATCTACAGTCAAGAGTTCAAATTCCAAGGATTGCATCATTACTTGTTTATAACAGTTATATTTTTATATTTTCATTTTTATAGGAAATTCATGGTTGTGCAACTGGAAAAAATCATTCAACCACACTTTTAACAAACCATAACAAATCAAAATAAAATAATAATCTTCTGATTTGTTGCTTTGTCAATGTTCTCTTTACCTCTGACTACATGTGCTGAAGAGATTGAAAAATAATATTTCATAAAGGCCTTTATTATTGCCAAATGAGTAAGGTAACATCAATGACAAATAGACCATCATTGTGCCATCATTAAATAAATGCACAAAAAAGGAAAAAAATAAGTAAGCTGTCATTTAAGTGTATTCATACAGCCAATGATTTAATGGTTTTCAATGGTTTAAATGTTAAAACAATAAATACATTTTAAGATATTCTACCTTTCCAAAAGTTCATATTTCTGTAGAATGACCCAGATATTATGTTCGTTTTGTGGAATTATGTGTTTAGTTTATGCAAGATGTAATCGGACCCCTGTCTTCCAAACTCTTCCACTTTCGACTCATCTATCCACAGAATATTTTCGCAAAAGATTTGAGGATCATCAAGCTGTCTTTTGTCAAAATTCACATCAGCTTTAATGTTCTTCTGGGTTAGTAGTGGTTTTTGCCTCACCACTCTTCCATGGATGACATTTTTGCCCAGTGTCTTTCTGAGAGTGGAGTCATAAACAGTGATCTTTTTTGTTTTATATACAAGAGAGACCTGTAAGTCCTTTGATCTTGTCCTTTTGTGACTTCCTGGATGAGTAATTGATGTGCTCTTGGAGGAGATTTGGAACCTTGGCCACTTCTGGGAAGGTTCACTACAGTTCTGAGCTTTTCCAGTTGGAGATAATGACTCTCACTGTGGTTCTTTGGAGTCCCAGAGACTTTGCAATAGCTTTGTAACCCTTCCCAGACTGATGTATTTCAATCACCTTCTTCCTTAATTTTGGCATAGTGTGTTATATTTGTTGATTTGATTGAACAGTGTTTGCAGTAATCAGTCCAGATTGCATCTCGTCCAACTGAACCGCATTATGAATGCAATTTCATAGATTTAAGGAAATAGTAACTATGGGGGCAAATACATTTTCACACAGGCCCAGTTGGTATTGGATAACTTTTTTACATCAATAAATAACATTATCATAACTGGACAGCTGAAGATTAGGAGGAAAAAATCACCTTATCTTTTTTCTAGTCTTCAAATGTCAGTTGTGGTGAGTCTGTGCCCATCATAGATTGTTGTTCATGGCTGACAGGAGGTTTTTTTGGGTTTTTTTTTTTTTTTTTTTGCACCATTCTGTAAGAGACTGTTAAATTCCCAGGAGATTAGCAATTTCTGAAATACTCAAACCAGCCCATCTGGCACCAACAACCATGCCACAGGTCACAGAGATCACATTATTTCTCCATTCTGATGTTTGATGTGAACTGAAGCTCTTGAACTGTATCTGCATGCATTGATCTGCTTGCATTTTAATGCATTTGCATTGTACTGCTGCTATATGATAACTACATGAATGTGCATGGTGGCTTGATGGTTAGCATGTTTGCCTCGCTCCTCTGGGGATGTGGGGCTTGAATCCTGACTCTGTGTGCACAGAGCTTGCATTCCTCCCCCAGGCCAAGGTCATGTGTTGTAGCCTGATTGGCATTTCAAAATTCTCTAGTGTGCAAATGTGTGTGTGTGTGATTGTGCCCTGTAATGGGATGGCACCCCATCCAGAGTGTTCCACACATTGTGTCTCGAATTCTCTGGGATAGGCTCCTGGCTCCCCCAAGATCAGGACAAGTAGTACTGAAAATGTATGGATGGAGGGATGATTGTTTAGGTCTTCCTAATAAAGTGGACAGTAAATGTACCTCTGAAGTCTAATTCAGCGTGTTACATTTCACTAATGATGACGAAATTCTGAATCATCATGACTGATAAGTAGTCATGGCCAAATTATCATCATTAGCAACAAATTCAACATTGTTTATGAAAGTAATATTGTAGCATTTGGTTTTGATTGCGAATGGTATTTATCAGGGCGCACGGTGGCTTAGTGGTTAGCACTTCGCCTTACACCTCCAGGTTCCGGGGTTCAATTCCTGCCAGGGCCATGTGTGTGCGGAGCTTGCATGTTCTCCCCATGCTGCGGGGGTTTCCTCCAGGTACTCCGGTTTCCTCCCCCAGTCCAAAGACATGCATGGTAGGTTGATGGGCGTGTCAAAATTGGTCCGTAGTGTATGAATGGGTGTGTGAGTGTGTATGTGATTGTGCCCTGCGATGGACTGGCACACTGTCCATGGTGTACCCCGCCTTGTGCCCGTTGCCCCCTGGGATAGGCTCCAGGTTCCCCGCGGCCCTGAAGAAGGAATATGCGGTAGATGGGTGGATGGATGGAGGGTATTTAGCAGCAGACGTGCTAAACCAGGAGTGAACCGCCAAAATCCCTATCCATCCAAAAGATGGCGACAGAGAACGACTTAAGAAGGGTAGCACGGCAATAGGTGGTGCAGCAGCGCAAGCGCTTCCACAATCATTCAAAAGGCTATGGAAGCCAGGAAAATAAATAAATAGACAGCATAGATAAACCTCTGCAAGCTACTGCTAGACAGCGAAAAGGTGGTTTATAAGAAGAAGAGAAGAGGAAGAATAAGAAATAAGAATTATTTTTATTGTGTATTTTTGTGTATTATTATTTTGTCTTTTTTTCCAAATATTACAATGCAATACATGAATACACTTTCCAACTAAACACACACACACACACACGCACGGGACGCGCAAGTAGTATTATTATATTTAGAATGCTTGAAGATATTCGTCATTCAATACAATTGGCAATCTGGATATTGTAAGAAAAAGAACAAATCTTTAATTGTGTTTTCCCCGAAGGATCTACATGCCTGTATGTAAAAGAAAAATATGTACAGTTAGTAGTACTTACTAATAATAATTTAAGAAAACATTTAATTACATTCCAGGTTTTTTTAATAACGCATACGCAATTTTCTTATTCAATAACCTAAAGTAAGATACTATGCATAGATCGATAAAACATGTCCCAATAATTTTATTAGTTTTATCGTTTTTTAAAAATAATGTTAACAAACCACTGATTATGTCCTCAATGTAGTTTTGTGAGATTTCGATAACCATGCCCCAGAATGGCGAACTCCGTTGAATTTCTCAAGTATGTTTGCCTTCTCGTGTGTACAGTAGTTTAACCTCAGACATAGGCAATACGGTGCGCATGCGCCTTGAGGTGAGTTTTTTATGACCAGGTGAGTGGATTTTGTTCAGGTAAAAGTGGAATTTGTCTTAAGGACAAGAGACTAAATGCGGTAGTACGACGTGTGATCAGTTCAGCAAGAAGATTCACCGATTTCAATAGTTGGCATAATGGGAGATTGGCAGGTACGTGCTTCTCCGTTGGGTCATGGAAGGTGTGTGCTTTTACTTTTTTAACTTTGAACAATTAACGGGACTTGTTTATAGCCTACAGCTGCATCACATAAATTTATATCATGCACTTTAATTAAGATCGCAGCATGCACATTTTATTGTAGTAGGCCTAATGAAACTGCATGCTTTTAGAAGATATGCCGATTCGAACTAGGTGAAAAGTTAAATATATTTCGTGAATCCACGCATTTGTAAATAGTGAAAATGCTCGTACTTAAAAATCTGTTGTGAGAGCAGAAACTGGCTGGTCGTGTGTTAGCACGCCGGTAAAAAATAATAAATAAATAAATAAATAAATAAATAAATAAATAAATAAATAAAAATAAATAAAAAAACCAAACAGTTTTCTAGGAAAACTATTTAGTTGCATGTCACATTTAAGCATTTCGAACGATGCTGGCTCATCTCAGACCTCTTGTTTTGCAAAAACAAAACAAAAAATATTATTCATCAAGGCATAATGTCCATCGACGTTTGATATAAGCCTGTGAACAGCTGAAATGTGAAAATGTTCAATATAGCAAATCCCTTTAGACTGGGCGGATCTGGTGTTGCAGTGTTCAAGAATGCAAGAATTCAAAACTAAGAAATAATTGTACCGTTACATAGATTGGCGTGCGATAACAATAGATAATTAAGTTAAATAAATACAATAAAATAAAATACAATAAAAATAGTTGCTTCAAATTCTCCATGTGAGAGACTGAAATGTCTATATGACTAAAATACACACGTGTGTGTGTGTGTGTGTGTGTGTGTGTGTGTGTGTGTGTGTGTGTGTGTGTGTGTGTGTGTGTGTGTGTGTGTGTGTGTGTGTAGTCATAGTTATAGTTATACAGTATAGTAGGCTATATATAGATTAAGAGGAGGCGGCTAGTTTCACTAAGCGTGAGACCCCCACAAAAAGTAGCACACAGCCGTTTCTACTTTACTTTTCTCTGTCGCTATTGCCATTCTGAGCAAAGTTTCTTTCGTTCTCTCATTAATGACAACTGTTTGGGGAGGTTCCTCACCAAAATGATAATGGCGACCAGAGAGGACCAACGCCTTAAACTGGTCGACCTGTCCCTGACTAGCAACCCGGGGTGCTCGTGTCGCCGCTTTCGAGCGCCTAAACCCCAATCGTCCAGTCGCTCATTCATATTTAACAACCTATGTTGTTGTGTTAATTATTTACATTTCTAAAATCGCACACTTTACTTGTCCCGTACACGCACAAGGATTGACATCTTAGCATAACAGTGGCAGTACTGCTTCACGGTCAAAGATCTCAATAGGTCTAAAACAACAATTTACGAAAGTCAGTGTGGTAACAAAGTATTTCTGGCGACGGAGAGACGTGGAGTATTTGCATTGAATGACAGGCTCAATGATATTCTTGAAGATTTTACTTTGCGAGCTGTCATTCATTGTGACACGTTCTCTGTTAAAAAAAATTTTAATCTGCATAAATTTCAGGTATGATCACAGGAAATATCGGAACAATTTCAGAATTATTTCTTATTTTCAGGTCATTATGGATAAATTATAATAAGTTGTATGCATTTAATAATACACTTATATGGTTGCCTTATTTTAAGATTTCACCTCTTCACATACACTGTGCATTCGTGACTTGAAAAGAGGAAAAAAATATTTAAATTCTTCATTTCTCTTGCCAGGTTTTACCTGAGCATAGTTATGGATGTTGAATAATGAGAATGGCGCGGCGGTTAATATGCTAATGAGGAACACCAGTGTTCCTGCAGTAGTGCGCGAGGCTCTTAACTTTCACCATTAGAGGGAGATCTGAGCGCGCGCACAGCTCAAGCTGCCAAAAAGCCTGTCCTGCTTATCTTTCGCGCACTGTGCAAAACTAGGCAAAAGACGCTGTTCAATCTACAACTCATGAAAATGCTTTGGAAATTAACTGATAATATTAAATATGAAGACTGCGAGGTAAGACAGTTTTAATATTTTTTTTTTTAAAAAGACGAAGTTATTGTGATTTTTAAATTGTGTTATATAATTTATAATACATCCGCTTACTGCTGAATGTGCGGTGTTGAATGGTATACTACTACTACTACTACTACTACTACCACCACCACTACCACTATTATTATTATTATTATTATTATTATTATTATTACTATTACTATTATTATTGTTGTTGTTGTTGTTGTTAATAATAATAATAATAATATTACATAGGTCATGCATTTAGTCACAGTTCACGAAAATATACTTTAATACAGTGTCTTTAAAAGGCTTTAAAGAACAACAACAACAACAACAACAACAACAATATTAATCCATTACCAATTATAGCATATTCGCTTCCATATATATATATATATATATATATATATATATATATATATATATATATATATATATATATATATGTGTGTGTGTGTGTGTGTGTGTGTGTGTGTGTATATATATATATGTATAGCGCAAATTTCTAACTTTGCATTTGCGCTATGTTTGCGATGAGAAAGGTTAACGCCATTTGAAAGCTTTCATCAGTTATATTTGGGAGCTGTTGTGGAGTGGTACAGCCAGTTGAACATGTTTTTGACCGCCTCTGGAGGACTGGAAACTTTGGCACTTCTTCCTAATTTTGGTGGTTTGGCTTGGTTATTGCAATCGAGGCTTTATCTAAATCTTTTATTATTATTATTATTATTATTATTATTATTATTATTATTATTATTATTATTATTATTATTATTATTATTATTATATTTTATTATTATTATGTTAGGTTTCAAAATTGAGGTAATAAATTGTACCAGTCAACCAAAAACAGCACTGCGTGCAGAAACGCTGAGATGGGAAGGAAGTTAGTTTTTTTCTTCCCTTCGTCAAGTGTGCTTGCACGGTAAATGTGGAATCGTAAACCTTGGAGTATATTCGCTCAGAGGGCGATTTAACTTGTTAGATGTAGCCATGTGGCCGTTTAATTCTCTGGGACGTGATGTAAAAGGCCATAGAGCACAGAAAGGCGGAAAACGAAGCAAAAGACAATAAGACACAGCGCAGATGACCGCCCTATACCAAATCTAAAAATATGCTAAATGAAATGGCCTCAGTGTTTGCTGAATTTTCACACGAATCAGATGTGCTCTGTTTTCTTCCTCCATTCTTCATTTCTTCGTTTCCCAGTTGCTTGCCCTCGAACCTTTTAAAATGTTTCTCTCTCTCTCTCTCTCTCTCTCTCTCTCTCTCTCTCTCTCTCTCTCTCTCTCTCTCTCTCTCTCTCTCTCTCTCTCTCTGATTCGTCAGACGCAAGAGAATGTCCCTCTTTTTGTCTCCCTCCCTCTCTCTCTTTCTCTCACTCCCCTCTCTTTCTCACCCCATCTCTGATTAGATATACCGATTGCTCGTTCAATGGACGTCATTTAGTGCAGAGTCTGCCTTGAGTTGCTTCCTCGCTTCACGCTCGATTTCCGACCATTCTTCTCTTAAGCGTTCGTGTAATATTAATAGTCATGAATATCTTCTACTAGGAATCCACAAGAAGACGCAGCTCATTGCTACTATGCGCCTAAGCAAGGGATCAGCTCACTGACAGAGCGAAGCGATGGAAAAGGGATTCAACACACTTTAATCAGTTATCCGAAAAAATCTAACCGCTGCATTTTAACAGCAAATGAAGAATACTGGGAATCTACCCAAACTCTGATGGATTATCGTGGTTCTTCTTCACTTATTTGAACACTGGTCTGTGTGATCTCGACGCAGAACACAGTGCTGAGTTTGATTCGTTTGTTTATTTTCGCTGTTTTGTCGACACTCGTCTTTCCCAAATTCTCGCGTTTAAAAACGCTCGGAAATCTTCGCAGATGTTAGTGCACAGTTTTTCCGCGATGGTGAGTGACAAGCAGGGCTACAGTTGAAACAGTCTCTCACAATTAGACTTTTTTCGTTTTATCCTCTAGCATCATGCAGGCTGTACTTTAAAAAATCATACGTTATTATAAGGAAAATTTATTCGATTTTCGTCTCAACATTTTTTCCCTTTCTTAGCTTTAAATTTTAAATAAACGATCCCTAAGTCTGCAAATTGCCCACACATTTATAATGCACCAAATTATTTGCCTCTGGCTTTTTAATAGGCAGAAATGTATATTATTATTATTATTATTATTATTATTATTATTATTATTATTATTATTATTATTATTATTGTCACCATCAAATGTAGCCCTAACGCACATCTAATAGAAAGAGGCATATATTCGGATATGAAAATAAATTGATCTTGGAACACCGAGCATGACGCTTCCAGATGTGGAACAAATGCTCCAACAAAATCGGTCACAATGAATCTTGAATGTTTCTTTCTCTTTTTCTCTTTGTACAGGATCGTCACGACGGCACCAGCAATGGCACAGCCAGGCTACCTCAGCTGGGCAGCGTGGGTCAGTACAGCAGTGCACCGCCTCTCTCCCACACGCCGAACTCGGACTTCCAGCCGCCCTATTTCCCGCCGCCCTACCAGCCCATCTATCCGCAGTCTCAGGACCCCTACTCGCACGTGAACGATCCATACTCCATAAACTCGCTGCATGCACAGCCTCAGCCGCAGCATCCAGCCTGGCCGAGCCAGAGACAGAGCCAGGAAAGTGGCCTGCTGCACCAGCACCGTGGCCTGCCTCACCAACTCTGCAGGGAGTACCGCCGAGAAGTGCTGCTGCCGTCGGCTCACGGCATTGACACTGGACTCACAGACTCGATTCCCATCCATGGAATACCTCATTCTTTAGACGATGTACAGGTAAGGTGAAGCGTCAACTTAGCGTTACCCCCAACACCCCCCGCCCGGGGGGTTGTTAGAAGCTACATTCTACCGGGGTTCTGCGGAGCCCTTTATCTCAACAAACAGAATTTTGATCAGTGTCCAGAGATTGTTCTACAGTTATGCCTTAAACATTTTAAAACATTCGCCCTAGTTCCGTACTCTATACATTCTGGCAACAGCAACGCTGGATATAAGAGTAAACTTTCTATGAAAATGAGCATATAACTGACAAATAATTGGTCTAATACAAAGTAATGCAATGTTGCGCGGGGGTGCTTATTATGGTTCATTTGACGACCAGCACTAGCTTAATGTATTATCTGTTATAAAAATTTATTTATATTTTAATCCATAAGTGACAAGTTACAAGTTTTACAATAGACAGATTGTAAAATAAAGCACTAATAAAATGGAGAAACATAACGCAGATATTTTTACATTAAGATTAAAACTATATTTTCGCCTCAAGAAGAGTACATGCTTTATTGCACATTTTCCTTAATATTGACTGGCATTTTTGTACGTAGTTTTTGGTTGCCCGCATTTCAGCTTTGATTTAATTGTCTGCCCACTGAAAACATTCAGGCGAACAGAAATGACAAGGCTAAGTGGCCCATTTCACACAGAACCATTTCATACAAAAGCAGAGGGCATATACAGACTTTTTATTTATCGCATATCAAGTGTAATTGGAAAAGCAAATTATTTAAAGAACATTATTGTTATCTCATCTCATGTATTTGTTTTTAGATCGAAATTTTTATTTTCTATTAATACATGTTTGCCATTTTACAGTTTGCCACAAAAACTGATACGAAAATAAAGCGAAATTTTTCCTCGTTTCCGTTAAAATAATGACGTATTAATTAGGACAAATTTTGAAAAAAATTTTTTCGATGCATTCTAGTATACTTCTTAATATTTTGCTTTCATGGTTTGTAGCACGTTGAAGATCAAGGAATTCACATCCCTGACCAAACCGTAATCAAGAAAGGTAAGCAATTTCCTTTTAAATACCGAACGTGCCTCGACTGTCTGCTCAGCGATTGTAAAGCCTAGCCGAACTTGCTCTGAAGTGTACACTGGGTTAATTTGTAGGCTTTCAGTTAGCTTACCGATGGGGTACTATCCATTTAAACAAGCCCTCAACAGCGGGCTCTTGCTAATATTCGCCTGAAATGTGTAACTTGGCGTGTTAATGCCATACTATTTCTTTCATCGTGACTTGTTCACCACGTCGCAGTAGGAAATTCAAGTACGAAAATTGCAGAGTTAACGATTTTTGAAACGTGTTCACGCAGAGACCATACTACAAATACGCTGAAGATGAAAAATTTGTAAAAATTTGTGTTACATTTGACACGTTGCAGATGCATTTCAACGATGTATTTTTTTTCATAACTGCACGATAATTGGTTGTTATATTAACAATCTCCGGAGTTCGCTTAACTGCCATTGTCTCTATTAGCCTCCGCTGAGCCATTAATGTCACAAGTGATCTATCCAGAAGTGCTTAGTTCTTTGTCTCCGTTTACCGTGCAAAGAACGACAAAGAAACAACACGCGTTGCAGTGGATACGAGCGCGCGCGGTGTGTGTGTGTGTGTGTGTGTGTGTGTGTGTGTGTGTGTCTGTGTCTGTGGGGGAATGTAGAAAATGTGCAATAAGCAGATTAGGCCATTTTAGTATCTCAGAAATTAGTTCCACCACATGAATAGGGGATACTGGATTAGAAACAACAATGACACACACACACACACACACACACACGATATATATATATATATATATATCGCATTATTATTTATAAGTTAAATTATTTTTATAATAATAATAATAATAATAATAATAATAATAATAATTATTATTATTATTATTATTATTATTGTTGTTGTTGTAGTTGCTGTTGTTGATGTAAATGCTGATACTATTACTAGGCTACTGCTTGTTACTAATAATAATTTCGTTATGCATGAGCCTCACATTGTTTACAGACGTTTCTTTTCCTTCATTTACCCGCCTAACAGGACATCAAGTCAGTGTCCATATCGAATCAATGCCGTGCACGTTCCGCTGTTATATTCCCACGTCAAGACTGTGATAGTATTAAATATTTTGATGGCCGGACCACTTCATTACCCGAGGCGTATTCGAGCAGTTACATTCATGAGCTGAATGAAAAGTCATTGCTATCGCATCTATTTTTCTACATTTAGGCGCCTTCCTTTTCGATAAGAACTTACTGCCTACAACTATACACTCTTCATAGGCGCACACGCCTAGCCTTATTCCGATTGTTTGGGGGATATCAATCCATCCTCTTGCATGTGTTTCACAAAGCAGATGTTCCCGAATGTCCCAAATATTGATCTGTGTCTTGTTTTTCTTTTAGGTCCAGTTTCGTTATCCAAGAACAGCAGCAACGTTTCGGCTATACCTATAAATAAGGATGGCCTTTTTGGGGGGGTGGTGAATCCAAACGAAGTTTTCTGTTCTGTTCCGGGTCGTCTGTCTCTTCTCAGCTCTACATCAAAGTACAAGGTCACAGTAGCGGAAGTGCAAAGACGCCTCTCGCCGCCTGAGTGCCTCAACGCCTCCTTGCTTGGTGGGGTGTTGAGAAGGTGAGACGGTATTTTATGTCTTTTCCCTCTATTCCTTCCTTTTCAAGTGCCACCTATAATTACATCTACCAACATATTTAAAGTGTGTTTCTAAAGCCTCGTATCAAAAAGATAACTATAACTACCCTGATAAAATAATATATATCTTGTATATCTATAAATGTATAAATGTAAATGTAAATGTAAATACATCGGAATACATAATGCCAAATTGCCCTCACTGCCCTAACATAATAAAATACAAAATATACAAATAAAACTGTGATAAATGACTTATTGTGTGCCTTTTAGTAACTGTAACATTTTTTTTCTTAGGCTAGTAGTAATTTGTATATGCTCTTAGGTATGATGAAGACGCTTGAATGAATGCGAATGACGCTTAATACTACTTAGGCCTAAGCAGATAATAGCCAATAACCTGGTTCATATCACTCGGAATCTTAAACATAGAGAAAATCAAGATATTTGATTTTGATTTTGATATTTACCCTTCGGCCAACAGGGCAAAATCTAAAAATGGTGGAAGATCACTAAGAGAGAAGCTGGACAAAATCGGATTAAATCTACCGGCAGGAAGACGCAAAGCAGCAAACGTTACTCTGCTGACGTCACTGGTAGAAGGTAAGTAGCAGTATAAGTGCGGGTTAAAGCAGGTGCTTAACTTTATTGCACATGGTCATTCTAAAGCAACATATGCAGTGACTGAATCCAAGGAGTTTTTTCTTAAAAAAAAAAAAAAAAGAAAGAAAGAAAAAAGGACTGGAACCTAAAATATGAAACATTAGAATTCGTATACGATTAATGGCACCATTCTAACAGTGCTGATCAGCAGACCTTACATTGTTTTAGGGCATTATACATTATTGGCTACATTTGTTGTTTTTCCTCATTCCTCATTTCCTCATTTGTAAGCTGCTTTGGATAAAAGCGTCTGCTAAATTAAAAAAATATATATATGTAATGGTTTATAGTCTGTTGTCTTAAAAGCATGCGCCTGTTTTTGGCTTGTGTAAATGTGGTGAAACATCATTATGATTGTGATGGCGGCGACTGTCTACGACACCTTAAATATAATTTGTTTTCTTTATTCGTATTCTTGTTGTTTTTATTATGATTATTATTTTCACGCATTGCCTTGTAAGACTTATATGTTAAAAATCCTTTTTGCTTGCAAAGTTGAAGGTGATTTTTCTGTGCGGTGTTATTTGGTTTTTAAAGGTGAAAGTCTGAGACGGTTCATTGGTTCTTGTTAATCATTGTCGCTGAAGACTGAAAGCAATATTCATCCTGCTTCATTGAAATTTGGTTTTGTATGGTAATGAGCCTGCTGCAATGTATGATTCCTTCACGATAAAATGGAGGGACCTGGGGTGCGCGGAGCCGAGTAGTGAAATAGTAGGACAGCAGGTTTCTGGAGTTATGTTATTGTTTACTGTGCTCCGTTTTATGGAAAACGATTTACTGGACCAGAACTTGCTAATTGGCGCATGCGTGCTTCCGGGGTTAAACTTATGGCAGGAAAGCCTGAAGTTAAAATCCAACTGTTTCAGGAAATTAAAACCAACGACTTCAGAAAATCAACATAACATACCTGGATTGAATGACCTAGTGATTCTCAAGGTTAAAGTAGACCTATGTATAAAAGAGCTTTACTTACTGCTGCTTGTATTTGGTTCACTGTGCAGAACAATCTCTTCATCCTCCATTAAATTTAGAAGAATTGCGAATCAATGCCATGGTGTCTGTGTGACGCCCATTATCAAATACTATTTAACTTCATACTTATTGATAACATATGATTTTCCACTATTCAACAGAAAATAAAGTGCTGTTAATAATTTGATTGATAAATATAGGCTTTTGGAAGAATGCCATGTCCTTTTGCCGAGAACGTTAATTAGATGATAAATGAGCAAAGTGAAGGTGTTAATTGGTCTACATTTGGTGTCAGTAATTTAAAGTAATATATTAAACACCCAACCCATTTTTTTCTTCTTAGGCGAAGCTGTGCATCTTGCCAGAGATTTCGGTTATGTATGCGAGACCGAATTCCCAGCCAAGGCAGTAGCTGAATATGTAAACCGTCAGCATTCCGACCCAAATGAACAAGTCCAAAGAAAAAATATGTTACTGGCAACGAAGTAAGTGATATCTTTTTGCTTTTCAAATGATTGATGCATTACCATTTATACAAGCACCTAGTCTAATTCCGAAAACACAGGCACGATTGCATAACATTGTATTATTATTAGTAGTAGTACTCATTCAATTCAGTAACAATTGCCATGCAATTTCCATGCTTTAATTTCATGGGCTTGTAATATTTATGTAAGGATTTAGTAAATGCTTCTTGGAATTCCGCGTTCTAGTGAAGCATAATGGCAATCCTTCCCACTGGACGACGTCTGCCTCAGCACGTTCAAGTTCGTGCATGAAAATTACACTTCTTCGGAATATTTTCAATAATCAAGATACGCCATCCTTCAAAATTAAAAATAAAATAGCAATTTAATTAGCCAAGTAAATATTACAAAAATAGGAATTTATTTTAGGTCTATTATTAGGCGCCATTTCATCCCATATACGTGAGTGACGTAGGTTAATTGGCATGTGACTTGTTTCAACTGAACTTTGGTTCCTAACCGACTTAATTCTGCAATAACAGCAAACTTTTCTTGCGTCATATTGATTAGGCGCACTCTAATTAAACACGACGAAAGTGTTGCTAATGTATTTCTTAGTGAAACAATCAGTTTGAAATAAGTTAAAAATTGCACTTTTGTGTGCCCATATCACGCCATCAGCTCCTTACACTGAATTGTGTCTCCTTCTAGACAAATCTGCAAAGAATTCACCGACCTTCTCTCCCAGGACCGCTCGCCTCTGGGGAATTCACGCCCGCAGCCCATACTCGAGCCGGGCATTCAGAGCTGTTTGACTCACTTCAGTCTCATTTCTCACGGATTCGGGACGCCGGCCGTGTGCGCGGCCGTCACTGCGCTACAGAACTATTTGACAGAGGCCATTAAAGCGATGGATAAAATGTACCTCAACAACAATCCCAACAGCCACTCCGAGTCTGGCACTAAAGGTGGCGACAAAGACGAAAAGCACAGAAAGTGATCTGCGACCATTAGACCATGCACAGATATTATAAACGTATATATATATTACACTAGTGATAAAAAGGACAATGTGCCATTTTCCGGTCTTGACGATTACCCTGAAATGTTTAATTTCTTTAAAAACCGCAGTTCAGCCTGGGATTCATGGAAAGACAATTTTACCTAAATGAGAAAAAAAAAATGTGTTAATGAGGTGCAGGAACCAACTCCAGACAGGGGGCGCGTGAGCAAAGAAGAAGAAGAAAAAAATAACCTTTTTCCACACGACTTTTAATGAACTCCCTCTTTTTTATGAGCTGCAACGGGCTGAAATTTAGCCACCCTTGTCAGTTGACGATTGTAGCCACGTGACAAAAAATAAACTGAAAGAGGATGATTTTCTATCAGTATTGTCAGTAATAAACTTGAAAAAGTCCCATAGTTCCATGCCATGTCTTCACACACAGACGGTTCACTCTGAGAGACCAAACTTGAACTTTGAATTTAAACACGATTCACGGTTATATGAGGGAATCTGTGTTCATGTATGTATATATTTATTTATGTGTAATTTAACGGGAACTGTAAATATGGTGCATCTGTTGAAACTTCTTTTTTTATTTATCTGGTGCCTCCTGTTTTAGTGGGTTTGAATATTCGCTTAGTTCTTTATGTGGTTTTACGGTTCTTAGGAAACAGAAGGGTTTCTTTATTCCAATTCAGCCCTCTTGTAGCATGTTGAGGCGTCACTGAAGCAAGTGAACAAATTTAATAGAAATAAACGTTTATTTCTCTGTCTATCCCTCATGTCATTTCCTTTTAAACTGGAAAAAAAAACACAAAAAGACCCCGTGACTAGTTTTATGTTTCTAATTTCTTGAGCTTTTATGTGAGTTTTTATTGTGTTGTGCCAATCAGAATACTTTTCACGTCGTGTTCTTCCCTTGAAGCACCATAAGAGCAATAAATGGATAACCTATTGTCTTTAACATGCATTTTTTTCCTTCTTTTTTTTTAGAATTTCAAAATATTTGGAACTATCTAGTGCCCTATGTCCAATGTCACATTGGAGGCGATTTTATCTGTATTGTGCTGGCAATAGTTCCCATGCCTGTCAATGTATTATAGTCATTTGTTGCCCACAAAAGAAAATAAATATTTGATACGCTTCATGTCAATTTTCGATTTTAATTAATCATCTTTTATTTATATTTAGTGACCGATACGCCGGGCTATTTTATTTATTTATTTATTTATTTATGCAGCACGGTTACTATAATTGAATTTAGCTCTCCCCTGGCAATTCCATGCAATAAGCAGTTTAACCCACTTTTTATTTCAATAATAATAATAATAATAATAATAATAATAATAATAATAATAATAATAATAATAACGGCTGTTGTTGCTGTTATTATTATTATTATTAGTAGTATTATTATTATAAAAAATAATAAATGATTATTATTATTATTATTTGTTATTATTATTATTATCGTCGTCATCATTATTTATTTGTTCATTTATTTATTTCGTATTATTTTTTTTCCATCGAAATAATGGAAATAACAATACTTTGAACTCCTAGTTCAGAGCAAATAATCATTCAAATATAGCAGCTTTTTTTTTTTTTTTTTTTTTTTTTTTTTTTTTTTTACAAGACACAGGCAACAATGAATTCTCAATCGTGTTTGAAGTGAATCTGTGTAGTTTCGGCCCTCAAGCAAAACCGCTCTTAAAATCAGTCAGATGTATAAGCCTGTGTTGGGGGTGAGTGCACTTGCCATGTCAGCGCTGTATGCTGTTAGACGCCACTTTGTTGTGGTACGTTATTTGTACCAACTTACGATAAATATATATGATATTATATTGTGTGGGATATGATCATAGTGAGTTTGGACAACACTTAGTAAAGTCCTCTTCAGTAATTATTATATACAGTTAAAATATACAGTGTAACTGTAATTAAAAATACGTTTGTTTGTTAATACCCTGCACCTCTAAATCAATCTCCAGTGGAGCATAATGAAATGGCTGCGTTCCCTTTCACAGTGACCATCCCAGTTCCCCAAAGCCTGCGTTTGCAATGCCTCTGACGTAAGATTGCAGGCTATTCTTTTCACAACAGCGGTCATTTGCCCCGCGAGCTTTTTTTACTTTTTCTTTTTTTTCTTTTTTAGTTTCAGCGATTTTTTTCTATCGGGTGGCTGTTGTTTTCAAATAAGGTTAAGGAAACCTAAGTGCAGACGTCCTTGGCAAAATTACAATGTAAAGTGCTGCAGCAGGTGAGCATTATCTGTCAGTACTGTTTTTCCGGTTACATAAAAATTTTATCGCATTGTACAGTATATCCGCTATAATGAACACCTGAAAAAACAATGATTTTAACTAGCTGGGGGTGCTATGGGGAGGAGGGCGGGGCGGGTGTGTGTGTGTGTGGGGGGGTGGTTGTTGGGGGTATGGGACGACTCGTCCTTAACTCTGCAGGACCTATTTACCAAACTTAATTCGACGCTCGCACTCGCTAACACCCCCTCAATCTCTCTCTCTCTCTCTCTCTCTCTCTCTCTCTCTCTCTCTCTCTCACACACACACACACACACACACACACACAACTGCTGTTATGACGGGTATGCTTTAAAACTTCGGCCTAAGTTAATTACAACCAAGCAAAGTTCACTAGCTCGTACACTCAAGACAGTCACGGGAACAGTAATTCTAAGTGGGCAAACGCGACATATTCAGCACCGCTGACAGAAAATTACTTTATCAAAATGTCACCGGCTCAGATAAGCTCATATTGGATAGTACGGTCGCGCTAGCCTTGTTTTGAAAAGGAATTATACAAAATGCACTAACGCTTCAATGAGCTGCTGCATTTGTATACGGGTTATGCGTCCATTAGCCTATTATATTCTAGTGTTTGTTGCTAATAATTGTAAGCAGGTCGTACGCATTTTAACCTCGGTTGAAAGAATGTTGGATAAAGTGATACTCTCGGGCGGTGCAAATAAACGAACTGACGCCAAAGCTGCAATATTAATAGTCTAATTAACATGAATCAAATAAACAAGCTAAACCATCACATCTACAAGGACCAGCTTTCATTGTGTGGGTTTCCCTGAGATAATTTGGTTTACTCGTGAATTAATTCGTTTCAACATACAGGCTGTCTATAGTATATAGTTTAGTTCTACCGAGTAACAAAACGGAGCGCTCGCAATCGTGTTACGTGATTGTGAGTTTTTTAATCGAGCGCAAAAAAGGTAATTGCACTCGACTCGTAACCTCAGCCCTCATCATTTGAGGTCTCGCCCCATTACTGACCCCTGTCGTGAGAGCAGGCTGGGGGACACAGCAATGCAAAGAGAGGTCAGAGACTTCAACAAATCGGTCATGATAGTTCGAAGCATTAAGGCAATCAATTTGATAAAACACTGAATAAGCAAACTAACTAAATTAATAGATCTGGTGCACAGTTCGTAATAATAATACTAATACTAATATTAATACTACTACTACTACTACTACTACTACTAATAATAATAATCATAATGATAACATCTCTTCTTCTTCTTCCTCTTCTCTTCTTCTTCTTCTTCTTCTTCTTCTTCTTCTTCTTCTTCTTATTATTATTAAATCGTTTTGTTTTCCATTGAAGCCTCAGATGTTTGCAACTACGTATTAATTATTAAACTGACTAGAAATAGAAACGCTGATTAAAAGTAGTTTGCTTTCGAAAGGAATGTAAATCAAATAAAATTTACTTGGATCGTAGTTTAATTATTTTCTTTTTCAGGTCCATTGTTACACACCCATATCTTAAATATTTACTGAAAATTATATTTAGCCTAGGAATAGGTTTATAATCTCCAATTGAAACCGAAAACGTGAAGTTTGTTGCTTTGGAGACGAGTTCAGCACTGTTTGTGCACACTCAAAATTAAAGGGTCCACAACGGTGTAAATGTTTCATTTTCTGCTTAATATAGTTTATATTCCAGTTTTAGCTTCGCTCCCCCTTCCTAGCCCAAGCCAGCCGGGGGGAATGTTGCCGCGGGCCAAACATATGCTTCTTTCCATTGCGCTAATCCAAATTCAGCGTGGAGGAATAATTGCTCGAGTGGCCATGGTTTCACAGGGCTTTGTCCCTCGCTGGCTCCCGTCAGCCAGGCACACGCCATTTCAATCAATTTCTTTTGAGGGCTGTCTCTTTTTATCAAACCGTAGTCCCTGCAAATGATGTGAACATTTAACAAACCGCTTCACGCTTCATAAAGACTGCCAACCTGCTCTCCCTTTCTCCCTTCTCTCATGCTTGTGTGTACACACACACACACACACACACACACACACACAAAGGCACAAAAGAGACAAGGCAAACCATCTTATTATTCATTAATTTCTTGATTGTTTATTCTTTTTGATTATGCAACCTTTTTCTTAAGGATACGCTCATCTCGGACAATCCAGGAATGTTATCAGGGTTGACTTATGAGGTCAAATTAATCGCAGCGACCTACTGGAAACATCACAATGAAACACTGCGCAAAAACGTTCTATTATAGTTCAATCTATTAGCAACAGTGTATACACACATACACGCACGCGCGCGCACACTAACGCAGACAGACACACACACACACACACACACACACACACACACACACACACATACACACACACACACACAGAGAGCGAGAGCGAGAGAATGGCTTCTTTTATACTACCGACCGTTTCACCATATTACACCATAATCAATCAACATGTGAATCAATCATAAATGGTAAAAATCTTTGATCATTTAGCTAATTTTGTGCAGTGAGTAAACTGTATTATTTCATTAAATAATTGTAAGTGGATAACAAATGAGTAACATGGGACAAATACAAAATTATTTACTCAGGAAAGGAAAGGGTCACCTGGGGATGTAGCCTCGTTCCAAAACCCTTTAGTATTTTAGCTACGGGTGCAATTCACACATGTCTGAATCCCGTAGACTCACCATACAGAACATGGAAGTGAAATTCTTGCTCTCCGCAAATGA